>OVBJ01000436.1:0-22492 GCA_900406535.1 Noccaea bulbosa | reverse complement strand
ATCATTGCATTCATGTTTTAGCTTTAAAAGTTGGTCTTGATTGTGCTTGGAGGGGTAAAAATCAGAATGCTATTTGATCGATAACCTCTTGTTGAGAACTCACGCTTTAAATTTCTTAAGGAGTTGGCTTTAGAGTTTTGAGTTATCTGAAAAGATTTAGTGTTTGGTTTGGTTTAAATTGCAAGTTAGTGTCCACAATGAGAAATTGGTCAAATGTTGGTTATGTCTTGAGTAAGAGCAGGTGAAAAAGTTGATACAAGTTCTGAAGGGTAAGTGAGTTTCCGTTTTTCAAACCTCTTTCTCATATGTCTTGGATTTGATTTACATGAGGACATGTAAATATCTAAGTCTGGGGGAGTTGATATATCATGGTTTTTATGGGTTTTTGCCATGATATAAGTCTTAGTTATAGAGTCTTTGTAGTGTTTTTGGAGTATTTTCTATTGATTACAAGTCTTATGTACATTTGGAGCTTAATTGGAGTTTAGGGAGCTTTTTGGGAGCTAAACAGAAGTCATCACCGATCTTAGAGTTTGGTGTCGATCGACACCACTGCAGGGTGTTGGTCGACACCGCATCCAGCGCGAGTTTTGAAGACTTGAAGATTTGCAGTTTTGGCCCAAATGCCCACTTATCTACAAGAAGGCCCAAATCGTGTTTTAAGAGATTTTTAGGTTTATAAGCCATTGTTTAGGCTTCTTTCCAGTTACAATTTATTATTTTATTTTTCTATTGAGACAAAGAGAGATATTTGTAGCAGAGCTTTGGAAAGACAAATCAGACTCCTTCAGAGAAGATTTTGAACTCATTTATCTCTATTCTTATTTCTTTTATGCAATCTAATTATTTCATGATGTTTGTCTCAATCACCATGTCTGAGTACTTTGCTTGTTAGATTTAGGGTTTTTCAAAGGTTGAAGAAGAATTGCAATTGTTTAGGATAATCGTTAGAGTTCTTCATCTAGATTATGTTTATTGCTTATTCTAGCTTAGCTACCTAGAATCTGATCTTAGGATAATTGATAGATGCGAAAGTATTATCGATTTCCCGACATATCTTAGATGAGCAAAATTTCTATCTGCAAAGGAATTTGGTTTAGGAATTTTGTGAACAATTGAACTTGCAATTAATGCTTGTCTTTATTGATTGAATTTGCAAAGACATTTGAAATTCTATGATTTAGACATAGATAATCTTCGCAACGACAGTTGGTCGATTTTACATTAGTGTTCATATTCAAGAACGGTGCTTAATTAATATCCTATTTATTTTACTCTGCAATTCGGATTCGACCTGCAAAATTCTCAAGGCTTAACCTTTGTCTCATTGAATTTAACCTCGTTAATCACTCGATCACTTGCTCTTTTGACTTTTTATTGTTTTTTACTTTCATACTTATTCTCTTAGCTTGATTTGAATCTAGAAATTTACTGTGCAACTGTAGACGTTTGGATTGATATCCTATTTGCTACAACTGATTTGTTGTGCACTTGCAGTTATAATTTAGGGAAAACTTAGACCTATCACAGCACCATTCCATTTTTCAGATGCCATGGCTTCCTTAAAATTCTTGGGTTCCGTTTCCAGAGAGTAAGCAAGGATATATGATTGAAAAAGGGGAGAAAATTGGTCATAAGAGATAACATAAGAGATACGATATGGAGTAGTAATAGGCTTATCTAGTGCCTTAGGAGAAATATCAAAAGAAATAGAAGGAAGAAGAGAACAGTGATACTCAGCAAGATAACTAGGTGCCCTAGGTGTTCGCTTAGGTCTAGATATACGTACATAACTAACATCATCATCTCAAACAATATGACCATGTGGAACAGATGTGGCACTAGAGTTAGATGAATGATCAGAAGGAGATGGAATATGCATATCAGGCACAATATCATCATTTCCATCATTGGAAGGTAAATCAGAAGGCATGTTTTCAACAAAATGCAAAGGTGCAGGCATTGGTAAAATTGTATTTGGAAACATGTCAACAATATCACCTAGCAAATCTGAAATTTTAAAAGGAAAAATCGTTTCATGAAAAATAACATTGCGTGAAATCAAAACTGAACGAGACTCAAGGTCCAAAACTTTGTATCCTTTGAAACCAGTTGGATATCCAAGAAAAATGCAAGGTTTAGCACGGGGAAAAACTTATGACAATCTTCTTGATAGGTAGAAACGTAACATAAGCAACCAAAAGATTTCAGAAGAGTGTAATCAGGAAGTTTTCCAAATAACTTTTCAAAAGGTGATGCATTATCAAGCAAATGAGATGGAATGCGATTGATTAAGAACACTGATGTGAGTATGCAATCACTCCAATATGCCAAAGGAACATTAGATTGAAAAAGTAAAGCTCTTGCAACGTTTAACAAATGCTGATGTTTTCTTCCAACAACTGAATTCTGCTGAGGGGTATATGCACAAGAAAACTGATAAAGAATACCATTGTCTTTAATCAAATCAGGAAACGCTAATTCTGGAGTATTATCAGAACGAATTGCTTTAATCTTTGCATTATATTGAGTTGAAACAAGCTTCAGAAAAGTTGGAAAAATTGTAACAACATCACTTTTATTCTTTAACATGTATACCCAAGTAACCCGAGTACAATCGTCAACAATAGTAAGAAAGTATTTAAAACCCTCAACAGACTCAATACGAAAAGGACCCCAAATATATATATGAATGAGATCAAAAGGAAGAGATGACAAATTATTATGAGAAACAAATGCTAGACGCTTCTGTTTTGCCAAAGGACAAACAGTACAAGGAGTAAAGTCAGACTGACCAGCTTTCAAAGACGGTATGAGATGACCAAGTCTATTCAAAGCAACTAGAGAATGATGCCCTAAACGCTGATGCCACAAATTGCCAGAGACATGAACAGAACCAGTGAAAAACGTAGCAGGGGAAGATGTTGATAGGGTTGATGTCTCCATAATGTAGAGATTGTGGTAAAGATTACCCCTCCCAATCATCGAGTCCTGAGAAAGGTCCTGAATAAAGCAACCATCAGAAAAGAAATGAGCAGAGCAAAACAGTATATTGACTAAACCACTAATGCTAATGAGATTAAACTGAAAATCTAGAACATGTAGAACATGATGCAAAATCAATTTTTCAGAAAGATGAATTGTGCCAGTATGAGTAATAGGAACTCTAATACCATTAGGTAAGGACACAGTCACATTGGGTCAGAACAAACATGACTAGAGGCACCACTATCTAGAATCCAAGCATCACAGGAAAGAAAAGAATGAATAGAAGAGAGAATGTGGTTTTGAAAAATGAGATTATTATTCTCATACTTAAGACTAGTAGAAGGAAAAGGAAAGATACCCGAAGAAGATTGAGGAGCCATGACACCATGTTCAGTTATTGTTGCTGTCGCAACTTTTGTTGGAATTGAGGTGCTGGAAGGAGGAGTCGGAGGCTCTTGAACTTTTACTTGAGTATTGAATTGAGAAATCAAATTCTGAATCTGTTGTGGTGAGAAGTCATGCAATGTTAAAGTGTTTCCACCACTTGTAATGTGAGAAATCATCGCCTGAGGATGCTGTAGTTGCGGATAGTAAGGCATAGGTGTACCAATCTCAGAGTAAACATTGGCAATAGCATTAGCCTTTTGAGTCGAATCCGGATAAGATGAAGTCGGCAACTGCATCGTTGGTTGAGTAGACTGCTGCATTCTAGCCTGAAAAGGAGGTCTGTATGCAGAAGAAGAAGCACTGGTTTTGTAGCCAGGAGGATAACCATGAGCCTTAAAACATTTCTGAATAGTATGGCCAGACTTTCCACAGTGAGTGCAAACAGGACATTGAGGACGCATTGTGTTGTAAGCAGCAACATATGTGTTCTCAGTCATAGCAGAAGGAGCACTCACATCAGATACAGCAGGGCCTGTTGCTTGGAAGGCAACATTATCAACTCTTGAGGAAGGACGAAGAGTCTTCTAGCACTCATTTTGAACAATGTTAAAAGCTTCCTCAATAGTAGGTATTGGCTTTAACATCAGAATGTGTCGCCTAGTCTGCTCAAAAGACTCATTCAAACCCATCAAGAATTTAGTAACATGGCTTCTTTGCTATAATTTCTCCCACAATCCAGCAGCTGCACACTCACACTTGCCACAAGTACAAACAGGTAGCTCTACATAGTTTCTGCATTCCTCCCACAGAGTAACAAGCTCCGTATAGTAGGTAGAGACATCAAGAGAGCCCTGTTCAATCTTACTCAAACGTTGTTCAATATCAAAGACGCGAGGAGCATCATCTTGTTTGAAACGAGATGTTAAATTCTGCCATATTCCCTCAGCAGTAGATATGAACAATAAACTCTGTCCTATCTTCTTCGATACAGAGTTCATTAACCAAGTAGCGACCATATCATTGCATCTTGACCACGCTCCATAATCTCGATGATCTAAAGAAGGTTTAGGTACCGTACCATCAATGAAGCCCAATTTGTTGCGCACATTCAAGGCCATCCTCACATATCGACGCCAAGAATGGAATTCGGATGCCATTGTCAATCGATCGGAGACAAGAATAAGACCAGCGTGATCATTATTGTGAAGATAAAACGGATTTTCGTACTGATCAGTCAAAAAACGAGTCGAATAGGAAGGATCCGGTGGCGTTGATGACGGATCCGTCGGAATCGAACCAGAAATGGGATTCGCCATTATCGAGGTGATAAAATGGTGAAAAACGATGAGAAATGCAACGAGAGAAAGGGAAAACAAAAGAGAATCTCGCGCACAAGGTCAATCAAAGAGAAATTTGAAGAATCAGAACAGAAAAACAAAATAAAATGCCGACGACAAAATCTGAAATCGCAGCAAGCAAAAGCAACGCAAAACGCGTCAAAGAATACACCGGAAACTCATAGCGAAGTTCAGGATCGGAAATAGAAAGCAGAAAAGCAACATTTGGTCTCTGATACCATATTAACAACCGGAATCTGAGCTTGAGCTAAGAGCGAAAGAGAAGATGAATATTGGGAAAAAGTTTGTTATTCAGCTTCCTCTTTTAATGTCAATCCAATGCGATACATATATATAGCTTGGTTAAGCAAAAGGAAACTTAAACCAAGTAAACCAAATGACTAAAACTAAACCTATACAATATCGTAATAGCCATCTTTAGTTGCAAGCTTCAGAGTTAGCTTCAGTTTTAGCTAAGTTTGGGAATGGAAAATTGTTCTTGAACTCAGAAGTGCTATTAGAGGGGCTTTTCTCATTGTTCAAAGTGTTATTAAAGGGGATCATATGCATTCTTATGTTGTATCTGGTTATCCACGTTGGTTATCTGATATGTGGTTATCCACGTTGGTTATCTGATATGTGGTTATCCACGTTGGTCTTTCTTTTGGTTAGTGGCGTTTTGTTTGCTTAATTTGTTGGTTCCCTTTCCTTTGTAATTCTTTCGTTTGTTTCGAGTAGTAAGAAAGGACCGCAAGTTTTCCTTGATTTTGAGCTTTTGGCTTTTCGCTTATGTTGTTAGTGGTTGGTGATACCATGTAATTTACTTATCTTATTCTTATTGTAATTCTAGATGAAAAAAAAGCTACATACCAAAAATATTATTGATATTTAGATTTAAAATAATGAAAATACCAAATTTACAATTATAAACTGAATATTTACTATAATTGTGAAACCATAATTTCATTTTGAGGCACTACATTTGTTCTCGAACCTAAAATTATCGCTATGCCTTTAATAATAGAGAAATTGCAAAAAATAACCTTCAATAATTCTTAAATTAACTGATATAAACTGACATATTTGTCTCTACCATGTTCACACATATAATGACTGTTTTGTCCATGTTTTTATTCTTTCACTCTCTTTCTCTTATACATTGATTTTTACGATAACAACGTTAACACGACAGTTAATGTTAACACGGTAACAACGTTAAGACGATAGTTAACGTTAATACCACAGTTAACGTTAACTGACATAAACATCATTCATTGAATTAACTCAGTTATCGTTAATATTATCATCAATTATCGTCTCTGTTATCATGATTGTTATCAACAATGTGTTTATCATCTGTGTTATCGTCAATGTTATCCTCTTTATTTCTTTTATATAGTGTTAACGTATTTGTTATCGTTAACATTATTGTATTTGTCTGATCAATGAACAATATTATCAAATTTGTTCCATCAAATAATGAGTTTATATGCTAATGGCAGTTTATGTAATTACTTGTAATAAAAAGGATAGTTTTGGTTAAATTTTATTTTTTCTCTCCTAAGTTACCTAATTTATAATTATTAACTCCTATTTTCTAATTTCAACATTATTTATGTATATACATTAAAATCACCCATTTAAAAAAAAAAAATCCAGTTAAGCCCCAAAAACATATGAATACCTAATAAATTAATAATAGTTTCATCTATATTATTTCTTGTGAGGCTAGTCAATACACATTATTTTCATCTACATCAAAATGCGAAGTGGTTCTCATTAATCAGCCACCGCGACATCATCTCTTATTTTGAGAAGTCACATAAACAGTTTTAGATAAAAAAAAAAATTAACAGGTTTAACTTAGGTTCTAAAAATCGGTCGCCTAGCTAATTAAATTGCCGAATAATCATTACACGGAGGTGATTTTACAAACTCGGAGTCAATATTTGGTCAACCTTTTTACTTGTCGTAAAGCTTGCGTAGTTGAAAAAATCGGCGAGTAATCAAAAGATTGATTGAGCCAAATCTTTCTTTTTTTTCTAGTAATATCCAAAATTCGACGCAGTATAGTCACAAATTCGACCCATATACACATGTCTTTTCTCTTTCCGACAAAATCAGATTAAAGATTTTTGTTATAAACTCAAATCATAACGTGAAATCAACCATTAATCAACCAAAATTAAGCTCTAATCAAATTATTTTAAAGTTTTCTATCAACATTGTTAGTTACTAAAGTGAATTCAGATAATTATATCTTAAATATGTAATTTTTATATTGATATGTTATATTATATATAAAAAAGTTAAATAAAATATAAAAATGGATTAATTTTTTAATCTCAATTATTCTCTGATTTAGGGGGTGATTGGTTGTTGCTCTAACTTTAGTTTTTTTGCTGTAGAATTTATGCTTTATGTTTTATGGCTATGGCTGTGAATTTGTTGCTGTATGATATTAGTTGTTTTTAGTAAAAACAAAAAATAGAAAAATAAGGATGATAATAACAAGGAAAAAAGTAAAGAAAAAAAATAATATTTGGAAAGAATGGAAGAGAAAGAAAAGAAACTCAGAGCCTTTAAAATTTTGCTCTATAAATTTTGCTAAAAATGAAGAAAAAATAAACGAAAGTTGTAGGTTTTAAAACAAAATATAAAACATGATTGGTAATCTATTTGGGCTGTAGAATATCTTTTTGCTCTCTACAGCTTCTATAGCAACAACCAATCACCCCCTTAGTTTTGATTTTTAAAAAATTGATAGGCTTGATCAAGATAGTCCGGTTATTAATCAAGATCTAGAGCTTATTATACGATCTTGATCAAACACCTATCAATTTATAGATGTAAAGTAGATGTAAGTAAAAATCATTTTATTAATTTTGATTTTTAAAAAATTGATTTGGCATTTGATAGTACTGTCATTCACTAAAAATAATAATAAGCTCTAGAAATTAAGTTGTCAAATGATTTTTACTTACATCTACTTTACATCTCTCTCTCTCCCCGAATCTAGCTAATTTAGGAGAGTATAATCGGGAAGCCCAAAAAAATATATTTTGACCAGTGACATGAACATTGTCCAAATAGTGACATGAACATTGTCCAAATAAGAACATGACATCGTTAAATCTTGTCATGGAAGATTGGAAGAGACTTGTTGTCTTTTGTGGCTAATTTTCAGTACATATTTTTTCCCTCGTTCTCCTTTTTTTCCATCCCTTTTTCTTTTCTTTTTGTTTGTTGGTTATAATTTATAGTATAAGATAAAAATATCAAAAATTTGTTCGTCAGCTTGTGTTTGTCTCCGACACTTCCGAATCAATTGGTCAAATAGTGTGTCTTTTTCCCCTCGTCAAAGTTTTCGGTTTACCTACAGAATCATATCCTTTACAATCAATTTTCCCTGTTCTTAGAGTAGTGTAGAAAATAAAGCTGACGTCATATTTGAATATGCTTAACCCCTTTGATGTTTCAGTCTCCATCAATCCTCAAAGTTCACATTCACACTACAGACAAAGTTCAGAAAATCGTACCATCTTTGCTTTTCTTTTTTTTTTCTCTTTATTTTACCCTCGCACTTCCCAATCATTAAAAAAGAACTGCATACACAATCTTACACATCTCTTCTTTTTTTTTCTGTCTCCCTCTCTCTACTAGCTCTAAGTTTACTGGAAATATTCCTTGCTTGATCTCCTAAGAGCTCTTCAATTCTGAAGAACCCTCTCTCTTCAATTCTGAAGAACCCTCGGGGGAAATAAATCTCTTCCTTTGTCTGTTATTTTTTTTACAAACAAGCTTACAATTTTATATTGGTATAACATGTGATGAGATCTCCACATATCATCGTTGCACTTGTTCTCTTCTTCTTCCTTTCTCTAATCCTCCAAACCCATCAAAGAACCATTGAGCAAACTCATCGGATTGGCTCCAGTGAACACGTCAGTGATGTGGCGGTGACTTCCACGGAGGGGAAAAAAAGAGAAAGTTTTAGAGTTCGGCGGCCGATGACGACATGGCGGAAGGGAAAGATGCTCAATGGCAGTGAACATGGAGTCCCAAGTGGTCCAAATCCCATCTCCAATAGGTAGAAATATATAATATACATATTTGATTATAGAGCTTGTTGTATGAATATTTTGCCTAGTGATCTAGTATATATATCCTTCCTTCTTTGGTCGCACTTACAAAAACCATCGACTGTTGCCTGTTGATTCTAAGTTTGAAACTTCTTTTTTTGCAAGTAAAATTGTTTTGTGGTAATTACATGCATATAAACTTGTTATATCTTACTGTAAATTCAGTGTCCAAAATTTGACTTCACATCATGTATGTCTAAAAAAAATCTATGGCGGGGTATATTGGTTTGAGTTAGTTAAGTGATTTAATTATCTCCCAGCCCGGTTTAATTATTTATATTTTTTAGTCCATAAAATAAGGCAGTGTAAATTAAAAGTCTTTCGGTAGATGTCGCATTTAATAACGAGCCATGCATGGATCCACACAAATTTAATTGATTTGATATACAGTTATAAGTTTTAGTACTTGGTGAATGGTGACTTCAGAGGTCCCCAAGATACATGGCACCACATGCATCGCGAACCAGCGTTGATATTATTGTGTCATTGTGTCAACGAGAGCTTGGTGATGATTAGTACTGACTTTTTGTAAGGATTATAATCTTATTTCTTTTGAATATCTACAAATATTGGATACTGTGACAAAAAAATAAACAAATGTGGATCTTTCCATCTATATTATTGAAGAAATATAGTTAGTAGTGATGAATGAATCAATGCGGTTTAGCAGATCAGATGTGATCATTTTTGTATTTAAGTTTAAACAAGTGCGATCGAGAGAAAGACTTATCAAAAAAAAATTAACAGAGTTACTCAGTTTGATGATTAATTTAGTCTGGATTGTTTTGTTTTTGGAGAAAACTGTCTGGATTATTTTTCCACCACAAAATAGTTAGTTACTGGAAATGAGTTTGTCCTAATATTTTTTCAAAACTATAGTATTTAGTTGTTACTGCAGTCTGCATGAAAAGGCAAAAAACTGTTAAAGAAAAAAAGAAAAGAGGCAAAATGAAATTAAAAAGGAAATCCTGTTTTGCGTGTAAAGGAGAGAAAGACAGACCTGGCATCCAAAGTTTCATTGAACCATCATTTTCTTACCTTTTCCCGTCTCAAATACTCCATCTTAATCCCTTATCTTTCTTTTTTTTAATTACAGTGATCGATCTGTAGACTCTATTAGTGAATTTTTTGTTTTTTGTTTTTTATCATAATTTATATTGGCCAGACTCTTTTATTATAAAGAGTAAATAATGCAGTTTTTATATACAAAAAAAAAAGACTTCCTCAGACCCATAAACAAAGCGCCAATTTTCAGCTTTTAAGCTATTATTATTACGAACTCTCTTCTTTTGTTAAACTGCTATTGAAAAGAATCTACTTATTACATACATTTACCTTTTTCCAAGTTCCTACGTTTAAGAGTTAACGTTGTAAATTTAGCCTTGGAAAAGATCCAATGGCTTGTTAGTAATCAAAGCCAAATTGTTTACTTAATCTATCAACCTATTGACTTAAACAGAACAAAAAATCTACCAACCTATTGAAATCTGTAAACGTCAAATATTTAACATCAAATTAGTTGGGAAAATAACATTGCACTAAGCGTGGGGAAAAAAACAGTTACCAAAAAAACTAAACCAAACCAAGCAGAAGCAAATCGAAGAATTANTTTTTAAAACAAAAAAAAAAAAAAAAAAAAAATTGTTCACAAACAGATGTTAAATGAACAAAAATTTGTAAAGATAAACAAGGTGACGACGGCTCATCAATCATCAATCATCAATCATCAATCATCGCCAATGTCTTTTATAAAATGAGGGAAAAAAGAGAAAGCGCAGTAGGCCAATAGCAGATGCCCTCTAATGGGAATGAATAATTGCCAAATAAAACTATGAATGCGATTTTGTCAACAGCCGTGAAATGTAGGGGTTCACTTTGAAATAATTCACAACTCCCATAAGGGGTAGAATTGGAATTTGATAAAGCAGAGGAGTAAGTGTTTCTCAAAAATGCAAAATGTACAAACGAGAACAGAGAAACAACACCCCTTTCGCGAATCGTCGTTGCTAACATACGCAGATAACAGTTTGGGAGAAGATTCGAGCCACTCTCCAAGGTAGTGCTTTTTCTTTTCCATCGGGATTTAAATTTCTCATTGATGTTATTTTGNGGGGTTTTTTTTTTTTTTTTTTTTGGCGGCGTGATCTGGGTTTCTCCCATTGGTAATTGTAGATGCTACTTCTTCGTGCATTCTCCTGGATGGAATTGTGCAGATTTGGAAGTGGATTATGATTAAATTTGTTATTATGATGATTGATGACGAGTAATCCGGTCCGGGATTCTGTCGATATTGACTTATAGATGAACAACAAAGACAGAAACTTTGGATGGTAATGTTATCTTACCCATTGAAAAATGTGTTGCTTTTGGCTTTTGTTTTGAAGGCGGAGATGTACAATAACAACGTTGGGCCTCAGATGGGGATGCCAAGAGCTTCCGGAAACCCGGAGCCTGGGCCGTTTGGGAATCCATTCATGGGAGCTGGCTCTGGGTTTATCCGTGGTGGATTGGGGGCTTACGGTGAGAAAATTTTGGGATCTAGCTCAGAGTATGTGCAGAGCAATGTAAGTGGTTCTTGCTGATTGATTCCAACAATGGTATGGGTTTTGAATTTCTTAACTCGTTTGGAAAATGGACAGATAAGCCGTTACTTCTCTGATCCTCAATACTATTTTCAAGTGAATGGCCAATATGTGAGAAACAAGTTGAAGATTGTTCTATTTCCATTCCTACATAGGGTAAGTTAATTACTTTTTGTGTGTGTGTGTTCTCTTCCTAATCATGCTTGGGATTAACTAACAAGTGTGGGTTTCTTTTTGTTTGCTTTTCAACCTTAGGGGCATTGGACGAGGATGTCGGAACCAGTTGGGGGTAGACTCTCATACAAGCCTCCAATCTATGATATAAATGCGCCAGACTTATACATTCCTTTCATGGCCTTTGGCTCTTATGTTGTGCTTGCTGGACTTGCATTGGGACTTCATGGAAAGTAAGTTTTCTGTTAATGTGTTTCTCCCTTAGGTATTGAATTCCATTTTCTCAAGATATGAATTTGCCAAGTGGAATAAGAGAATGTCTCTTGATTAGTCTTTCTGTGTTGTTGACTTGACATGTATGCAATGTTCTTGTTCGACCTGAACCCTTTAGGTTTACCCCAGAAGCTTTGAATTGGCTGTTTGCGAAAGGACTGGTTGGTTGGTTTTTGCAAGTGATGCTGCTGAAAGTTATGTTGCTGTCACTGGGTGGCGGAGAGGCACCGTTACTGGACATTGTGGCGTATGGAGGCTATGCTTTCACGGGTCTCTCTCTAGCTGTTTTTGCAAAGATAACGTGGGGTTACTCGTACTATGCGCTGATGCCATGGACCTGCTTATGCACAGGGATTTTCTTGGTGAAGACAATGAAAAGGGTCGTCTTTGCGGAAGTCAGAAGCTACGAATCAAGCAAACACAACTACCTGCTGCTCGTTTTAGCCTTAGCTCAGTTCCCTCTTTTGATCTGGCTCGGTAACATTAGCGTTAACTGGCTTTTTTGAATTGCATTATTGCTTATTGCCAATTTGTAAGTTTCCCTGTAGCAACTCCGAATATTCTTGCAATGGATACCGGTATATTCCAACTTTTCTTCAGAAATGACACCTGAAAATTTCATTGTTTTGTCTTACTTGGCCAAGTTCCTTTCCTTTAATTGGTTACAACATCGTCAACGTAGAGCTGATAGTTTTCTTTGTATATTATTGGGAGAAATGATCAGGTACATGGTCTTTTCAAGGTACTAATCTTAGCACCTTATGCTCAATTAACTACTACAATCTGCTATTAATGTCTTGTGGACATTTTTTAGGAAGTGGCTTCCCACAGAGTAACGCATTTCCAATGTAAACGGACTGATCTTGAAACTTCAGAAGCTTTGGTATGCTTCCCTCCAGTTTATTGTACGAAAGATTCAGCCTTTGCAGAGAAGATATTGCTACCAAGCTCTGAGGAATGGCTCCAGAAATCTTGTTTCTAGACAGATCAAGCGTCTCCAAGCGACCAAGTTCTGAGATTTTGTCCGGTATGCGTCCTCCGATGGAGTTTCTCGATAAATTCAGGATTCGAAGGTTAGTGAGGCCTAGGATTCCACCTGGGATTTCTCCGTCTATGTTGTTTCCCGAAAGGTTTATGCTGTAGACTATGTCCTGGTATTCACGAGCTCTTGTCACGATGAAAACAAGATTCTGGAACACCTCGAAGCTCCTACTACGCGCAATGGCTGTGAGGTTGCTGATGCATTTTGGAATCGGGCCGGAGAATTTGTTCCCTGAGAGGTCCAGAATGTGTAGATTGTCGACGCTGCAGAGATCATCCGGGATTGGACCACTGAAGGAGTTGCTTTGCAGACGAAGCATGTAGAGAGAAAACAGCTTTCTCAGCCATGGTGGAAGTCTCCCAGTCAGCTTGTTTCCTCCAAGATCAATGTTTGTAAGGCCTGAGCAGTTCTGAAGCGTGTCTGGGATCTTACCTTCCAATGCATTCTGGTTCAGGAGCAAGACGCTTAGAGAACGTAACGCACCGAGAGACTCTGGTATTTCGCCTGATAAGTTGTTCTCAGAGACATCAATCCCCCAAAACATGAAGGAACGACGCCAGCAATTCGGAAAACTACCAGAGAAGTGGTTTTTCCTCAGAGAGAGAATCTGCAGTCCGGAGATTTCACATAGAGAGGAGGGGATTGCGCCTGTGAAGCTGTTACCAAAGAGGTATAGCTTCTCCATTCTCGGCATCAAGACGTCGATGTTACGTGGAAGAGGACCAGAGAAGTTGTTCTCGTAAAGACGAAGCTCTGTTGCGTTTGTTGACCAGAGAGGGAAAGGGCCTTGGAAGTTGTTGGAGCTCAAATCAATGGTGTTTAGCTTTGGGAACGCAAGGTTTTGAGGTAGCTTCCCTTTGATTCTGTTGTTTGCTAGAATCAAGTAAGTTACATCAGAAGAGATTCCTGAAAACCAGCTTTCCGGGATTGCATCTTCGATTCCATTGTTTCTGAGTGTGACAGAGTTGAGTTTGGTTTGCACTTGAAGCCACATTGGAAACGCAGGACCGATCTGGCAGTTCTCGATTTGGATCGACTCCAGTCTGAAAGGAGGAATCCACGTAGATGGCAACTTTAAGACAAGAGCTCTGTTTGGTTCCGTTGTGAGACGGATGGTTTTCAAGCTTCTAAGATTCAAGAAATGAGACTTCTGAAGAACACCTTCCCATGTGTTGGCCATCAAGTTCAGATCCACAAGCTCCTCAAGCTTCCCCAAGCTTTCTGCGATTGCCCCGTTCATGGCGTTGTAAGAAAGATCAAGTTTCTTCAGTGACGCCATGTTCCCTATCGAGGAAGGGACCGATCCCGTGAAGGAATTGGATGAAAGATCAAGAATCTGCAGTTTCCTCAACGCTCCAAGCGACTCGGGCAATGTCCCGGCTAACTTGTTTGAACTAAGATCGAGAAAGACCAAGCTATTGCCTTTGTTTCTGGAGAAGGCGTCTAGAAACCCATTGATTTGACCGTTGAGTTCGTTTGCAGAAAGGTCAAGATACTTGAGTTGAGGAAGATCTCCAAGAACCGATGGAATCTCGCCTTGGAGTCCAAGATTGTTAGACAGATCTAGTGTCTCTAGAAGCTTCAAGTTCTTGAATCCAGAAGGAATCGAACCCTGGAGAAAATCCCATCTGAGGAATAGCTTTCTGAGGCTGGTGAGACCAAATAGCCAGTTGGGTATTGGCGAACTGAGAGAGTTCTCAGACAAATCAAGAACTTCAAGGAGCTTCAGATTCGCAGACGAAGACAAGGAGAGAGGTAAGTTCTTGATCTGACAGTTGAACAAATGCAACTCCTTCAGCTTTGAGACTCTGCTGAAACCCTCCAACCAGGCTTCACCGGCACCGCTCAGATTCACATACCCCATGTTGAGGTATGTCAGAGAAGAAGACAAACCCGAAAGCCACGCGAGGTTGCTTGAGCGCAAAGCAAACGTACCAGAGTCGCTAAACGACTCAGCGTAAAGATCAAGTGACTCCAGCTTCTTCAAATTCCCAAGAACCGATGGGATTTCACCGGAGAACGAGGAGGAAGAAAGATTCAAGTACCTTAGACTAACGATCTGTCCGATAAACTCGGGGATCTCCAGTCCGTTGAAATCGTTTGAGCTCAAGTCCAGATAGCTCAAGAACTTGAGACCGGTCAAAGACGGATGTATCTTACCCCGCAAGCAACCTCTTTTATACTCATCGGAGTTAACTATCTGATTCGGGTTTCTGAGATCAATCTTAATGACGCGGCTGGTTCGGGCGTCGCAGAGAACACCGGTCCAGTTGCAGCAGTCGGGTCCGGACCAAGAAGAGAGTCGACCCGATAGATCAGTAAGTGATTGTTTGAAAGTGAGAAGAGCTTCTCGCTCGGTGGATATGCATTTAGGATTAGATGCTGATCCGAAATCAGGACTTTTGAGAAGAAAGATGAAAATCAGAAAGGAGAAGAAGAAGAAGCTTGGCCTGATCTTTAGCTTGAGGTCCATACTTTGAGCGCTGTGTGTTGTTTGTTTCTTTTCTCAAACGTCTTAGATATATATGTTTCAAACGCAGACATATTAGACCAGCATTATATATACAAACAAAAAATACTGTGCTTCTCCTACGCGTATACTTGTAACAAATTATGAATACGAACACGGTTTTATATCAATGTTAAAAGTTTAAAATATGAATATGATTTATGAACACGTGCTGTTAATGGCTGGCGAGCATCGAAGTAAGTGCAGTTAGATATTTTAAGCAATACATTGCTCGTCGGTGGTGTTTTGTGGGACGACCACTCGTTTGATATTATTACAGCTCTATTCTTTGGGACGACCGACCACACTCGTTTGTATATGGAATCTTGTTTACTTCTCTCACCAAAGCAATTCCTCCTATTTGACTATAAAATTCAAAATGGGCTTCTTAGGGCCCATCAAATAATTTTCGAATAGTTTTGGATGTCTCTAATTCTTTGGACTTTTAAAAATCCAAATTTGAAGTTTATTTTTTCAGAATTGAAAAATAAATGTTGACAGTGGGATTTGAACCCACGCCCTTTCGGACCAGAACCTTAATCTGGCGCCTTAGACCAACTCGGCCATATCAACTTGTTTGTTCCAAAATTTAAACTTTCCTTTAACACAATTAACTAACTATTGGTATTATAATCCTAAGAGAACAGTCAACAGAAAAGTTTCGAAACTGTAGTTGCAGGGTCATGGTAGCTGCGCTGACTCTGCCAACTCGTCTGCTCTTCCATATGCATACATTAGGCTCATCTCACTTTTTTTTTTTTCCTTTTTCTCGTGGAAAAGACAAATTTTGACGATAGAATTCGGAAACAGAGAGAACCCATATTCTGTTTGGTTGTGGAGAACAATGTCTCCGAGCAGTAAAACGGAAATTGTCTTGCCCCTGTTTCTAGCGTTGACTTTGGTGGTCAACGGGAGATTCTACGTGGAGAAGAGCAGCGTGACGGTCCTTAACTCTTGGGAAATGGGAGCTAACCACGACGCAGCCATCGCAGACTTTGGCATCCCAAACCACGGTGGTTTCATGATCGGCTCCGTCGTCTACGCAGGCCAAGACGCTTACGGATGCGACTCTTTTAACAAAACCTTCAAGCCCAAGTCTTCTTATCCCACCGTCCTCCTCATTGATCGTGGAGGTAAAAATTAAAATTGCTTTGGAGTACTCGAGAGTCGAGAGTCTCTTTGTTTTTTTGTGTGTGTGTGGTTCTTGAGCACAATTTTCATATGAAACATATTAAAATATTGGTTATAGACTTATCGTTATACAAGGAAAGTTTTGTAAGTAAAAGTTGAGACTTGGTCAAAATCTCATTCTGTTTTTGGAACTTTTGATAGATTTTGGGCGTTTCATCAAGAATCTAACTGAAATTTTGGAAATTTACTGTTCTTGTAATTGAAGTTTGGATGGTAAAAGAAGCGATTCTCTTTTCTTTCTAGTGTGTAACTTTGCTTTGAAGATATGGAACGGGCAAGAATCAGGTGTAGCGGCTGTTCTTATAGCAGACAACATTGTTGAGCCATTGATAACAATGGATTCACCAGAGGAATCCAAACATAAAGATCCTGACTTTATAGACAAAATCAACATCCCATCTGCTCTGATCACTCGCTCTTTCGGCGATAACCTCAAGAAAGCTCTTAAAAGAGGCGAAGAAGTAATCTTGAAGATAGACTGGAGTGAGTCCATGCCAAACCCTGACGAGAGAGTTGAGTATGAGCTATGGTCTAACACTAATGACGAGTGTGGTGTACACTGCAATGAACAGATGGATTTCATCAAGAACTTCAAAGGAACGGCTCAGATTCTCGAAAAAGGCGGTCACGCTCTGTTCATACCTCATTACATTTCTTGGTTTTGTCCCAAGGAGCTTCTACTTAGCAGGCAGTGCAAGACTCAGTGTATAAACCAAGGGAGGTATTGTGCTCCTGACCCTGAGCAAGACTTTGAAGTTGGATACAATGGGAAAGACGTCGTTTACGAGAACCTGAGACAGTTATGTGTTCATAGAGTAGCTAAGGAGAAGAACAGTTCTTGGGTCTGGTGGGATTATGTTACGGATTTTAACATCAGGTGTTCTATGAAGGAGAAGAAATACAGCAAAGAATGCGCAGAGACTGTTGTGGAATCTCTCGGTACACAAAAAAGGGCCTTTCGTATTCCTGTGACTGTGAGATACAAAAATTTGCATCTCTTTCTTTTAACAGTTTCAGGGGTGTTTTTGTTTGTTTCATTTCTCAGGTTTGTCTCTTGAGAAGATCAAGAAATGCATTGGCGATCCTGATGCTGATGAAGAGAACCAAGTTCTAAAATTCGAGCAAGCTTTTCAGGTTCGGTTTGTTAAAATTCACTCAGCTGTTTCTTCTTTCTTTCATGACATTTTTAAAGTACACGCACAGTTAGGTCAAGAGAATCGTGGGGTTGTCACAATCTTTCCAACTTTGATCATAAACAATGCTCAGTATCGCGGTAAGCTCTTCTTTCTCATCGATCATCACAAAGTTGTGAAGATAATTAGAATCTTACTCTGTTCCAAGCTCAGGTAAACTGGAGAGAATCGCAGTCCTCAAGGCTGTATGCTCAGGGTTCAAGGAGAGAACCGAACCTTCGATATGTTTGAGTGCAGGTCAAGTCACTTCCATCGAGTAAACTTGTGTATTACAACAAGAGCATACTGAAAAAAAAAAAAACATTTTTTCTTGATCCATTGTAAAACAGATATAGAAACTAATGAATGTCTTGAAGCAAACGGAGGATGTTGGCAAGACAAAAGATCAAATATAACTGCTTGCAAGGTATAGTGAGAAGAGGCTATATGTTACCACAGATGGATTTCATCGGTCTATTTAAGATGTTCTTCACAGACTACATGAATTTTTATTAGGACACATTTAGGGGAAGAGTATGCGAGTGCCCTGTTGTTGATGGTATTCAATATAAAGGAGATGGTTATACATCTTGCAAGCGTATGCTCTTATAACTTCTTCTTTCGTATATTATCTCATTGCAATTTTGTTCATTTGTTTTAAAAAAAAAAAAAAAACTTTTCTTGTTATTGATACAGCTTATGGACCTGCGAGATGTTCGATAAATGAAGGAGGCTGCTGGTCTGAAGCAAGAAATAATCTAACTTTCTCTGCTTGTTCAGTTAAGTGACTGCTGGTTTTTCTTCCACTTGTTGCTAAAAGTTTGAAGCTTTTCCTGATTTTTTTGTTCGATTTTTCAATGTAGAACTCGGAGACATCAGGATGTCGTTGCCCTCTAGGCTTCCATGGAGATGGTCTGAAATGTGAAGGTGAAAGCTTTTGGAAAGTTTCTCATGCATAGTCAAAGTCTGTATTTCTTTTTGACATTGTCTCTCTGACCAATCTTTATTGCTTCATAACCAGACATTGATGAATGCAAAGAGAAATCAGCTTGTCAATGTGATGACTGCAAATGCAAGAACAATTGGGGAGGATATGAATGCAACTGCTCTAACAACAGTCTCTATATGAAAGNTTTTTCTTGTTTTTTAAAAAAAAAAAAAAAAAAAAAAAAAAGATGCAAATTTTTTTGCATATATTTTCAGAACAAATCTCAATGTTGTTCATTCCAAACTTCTTGTTGCAGAGAGAAGAAGTGGATCAAGAAGCAGATGGTTGTTCACAATTGTGGGTCTAACCGCCATTGCAGGCATATCTTTAGCTGGTTATATATTCTACAAGTACCATCTTAAGGTAATGTCACTTTCGCTACTTATGACTTATCTTACGCGCAATCATTCACCAATGTCTAGTTCTCATTTTTGTTCATCAAAATTTCAATGCAGTCTTACATGGATTCAGAGATCGTGTCTATTATGTCTCAGTACGTACCACTCGATAGCCAAAACATTAACGAAGACACTATCAGCAGACAGCTAGAGAACCCTGGTGGTCTGTAATATGAAGACTCTTGAATCTTGAGCAGAATATAGCATAACGGATAATGGGTCAGTTCGTCAAGAATCAAAATTTTGAGGCGTTTATCTAATTTTCTGAAAGTTATATGCAAAATGACTAAAATTGCCTTGGTTCGCAGAAACAAAATGTTTTTGAAAAAACTAATTTTATGCTTTCATTGAGAGTTGAACTCAAGACCTCCCGCTTACTAAACGGGTGCTCTAACCAACTGAGCTATGAAAGCCTTTGAGTAAGAGTCCACAATGCTAAATTAAATCGTTATTTTATGAAAATGGTAAATGGACTTAAATCGACCAAAGCGTCGGAGAACACAGAACCACCGGAGAGATATAGATAACGCTTTGTCTCCGTCTTCGCCTCCGCAAGAGTAACATCTCTGTTTGTCTGATGACTCTGATCCTTCGAATCCTTTTTCGATTTTTTTTTTTAATATAATTCGCTTGCGTTTTGATCACTAGAGATTCGTGCCAATAAGTTGTTTCGTTGCTTCTGCAGATTTCAGTGATGATCTTCTTTGGGAACAAAAAGTGGTTTATTCTTAAACACTAGAGAACGAGGATGGAATCAAATAGTTTGATCTGAGAGAACATATATGGACCACAGATTGGAATGGATTCAATTGTACATTACTCCTTGCTTTTTTTTTTTTTTACATTACTCCTTGCTTTCTTTCTTTTCTTTTCTATATTGCCAGAAACTCTGTTTCATGTTTGGATTGTCCTTTGTCAAAAAGCTTTTCTTGATGTATATCCAGCTAAGGTAAAAGGTTTTACGTTTTCACATTTTCAGGTTACAGAGATGCAAGAAAGAAGTAGCTCATGAAGAAAACTACAAACCAAAATAACATAAGGGTGGTTTTGAGATACTTAGTAAACAATAAGAATTACATTTTCTCCGCTAATGTTTCATGGTTTCTAAGATGTTCTTGGCACGATTTGCTGATGAGCCATATCGAATGTTGCATGAAGACCAAACAAGAAATAATATAGCAACATGACTAAAGTGCAAACACCAAACCTTACAAAAGCCTGAGCTCCCAAAGATCCCATGAGAAAGATATTTGTCGCGATCGATAAGCAAGGGATCCACGGAACCAAAGGTACGCCCCACACTTTCGGAGATCTTTGCTGAGGAACAAAGAACACAATCCCCAAAGTCCCCAAGAACCAGAAAGGCACAGTTATCGCGTATCCGACCCACGATCCCTTAAACCTCATCCCCCAATACGCCGAAGTACCCATCGAAGAAGCAACAACGGCTAACAAACAAATGATAAGCTTAACAAGATCACCTCTCGGAGTAACTTCTCTCACGTAGTACCTCCTCACGAGGAGCGCTACAGGCATCATGGTGAAGATGAAGAGAGTGCTTATCGACAAGAGGGTCGCCAAAACATCCAAACCCGAAAAGAAAGCGATGAGAGCACTCGGAACCGTTACAAGAAGGTTCGCGTTTATCGGCGTTCCGGTTTTGGGATGGACGAGAGCGAATATAGGCGGAATCATGTGTGTTCTTGCGATGTGAGTAACGTATCTCGCTTGTCCCAACGCTCCTACAAGAAGCACTGTGGTCATACCTTTGAGAGCACCGAGAGCCACCAAATACTTTCCCCATTTCATCCCAACGCTCTCGAACGCTACAGAGTAAGCCGCGTTTGGATCGATCTCTGTGTACTTCTGCATCGTGCTCAAGGACAATGCCATCAAGCAGTATATCACCGTGATTATCGACATCGAACCGAGTAAACCGACCGGTATGTCTCTCGATGGATTCTTGGTTTCTTCAGCCATTGTTGCTATGCTATCGAACCCTCCGTACGCAAAGTACACGACCGCAGCTGCTCTGAAGACTCCCTCTGGTCCGTAAGGCAAGAACGGAGTCAGGTTCGAGGTGTTCGCGTGGATAAAACCCGCGACGATCACGAAGAGTATCACTAGAGTGTTGACAGCAGAAGCTATCCAGTTGAGCAGTGAAGTCTTCCGTGTGCTTATCGATGCGATCGTAGCTGCGACGGTTAAAACCACGACAGCTATCGGATCGAGGAGATTGAAACCGCTAGCGAGGTCTGTTTTGATCCGCAGGGCGTTCGGTTCGCGGTTGAGGAGAGTTGCGAAATATGAAGTCCATGCTCTAGCAACAGCTGCGGTTCCAACTATGCTCTCAAGAAGTATGTTCCCGGCGGTTATGAACGCCGCGAAATCCCCGAGCTCGATTCGTAGGTAGGCGAAGGAGCCACCGGCGACGGGGATCTCGACGGCGAATTCCGTGTAGCAGAAGACAGAGAGCATGGCGGAGAAGCCTGAAACAACGTAGGACAAGACGATGGCTGGTCCTGCTTGTTCGTGAGCTTCTCGACCTGTCAAGACAAAGATTCCAGCTCCGATCACTGACCCGAACCCGAACCAGAGTAAATCCCACCACGTGAGGCACCGCTTCATATCGTGCTCGCTCTGTTTCCTGAGCTCGACCCGCTCGTTATCGTCATCGGACCTACTAACCAACCTGTTCTTGAACCTTGAACATGTCTGAGACAGAGCGGTTCTGTAACTACGGAAGCTCTGGAAAGATTCCTCAGGGAAGAAGTCTCTCTTGCTCCATCTCCAGTAACCTCTCTCTTCACCGTCATCCATTCTCTCTCTCTCTCTGCTTCAAACTTTTGTCAATGGAGGAGAGCTAGAGTCTAGAGATACCTTTAAATGAATGGGACCAATCTGTTCCTTTGTTTCATTAGTTGAAATGTCGGACAGTTTTTGTATTTTTTTTGTTTGAATTTCTATACTATCCTCAACGTGTGGAGGAGTGTGGACTGTTTTCAATAATTTTTGTTTTTGTTGTATAATCTTCTCCCCCAACTTGTTAGTAGATTTGCTTTCTTTTTTTACTTGTTTGTAAATAAAATACATGACCTTTTCTTATTAGAACTTCTTCTGTATACATGACCTTGGCTAATCCTAATTTAATCAATTCGCCACAAATTAACTTTCAGTTTTTATTCGAAGGGTTTTAGGTTTTTTTCTGGGAACAAGATCTGGTTTACCCCTGTAGTTTTAAAACAAATCACTTATACTCCTACTTAATCTTATATATCCCTCATTATTTTAAATCAATTAATAAAAATA
>OVBJ01000435.1:0-56776 GCA_900406535.1 Noccaea bulbosa | reverse complement strand
TCTCTAGTCATGAATAAGATCATCCCATTCTCTCATTACTCACAACAGAAAGCAATATGTATAATAATAGATTCAAAGTACTGTAAAATTGTATTTTTCATATAATGATTTGAGTGACATTTGTATTGGATCTTCTGGTTTGATTAATTAAAAATTTAATATGGATTATTAATCATTTTATTTTCTTGTTAATTATAATACTCTCTCTGTCCCAAAATATAACCTTTTTTTGGATGTATCTGATTGTGTTTTGAGTCCAGATACATAAAAAAAAAGCTTATATTTTGGGACAGAAATATACAATAATTAACTTAAAATAATTAATGGTATATGCGTCGGTTAGACAACCGACGTAAGTCTTGGTTCAAGGTCACTTGATAACCGACGTGAAATTCAATTAAACTGATGTTAGAGTTCCGACGTTAAAGTATGCGTCGTTCGTTCTTTTTTTTAACGTCATGCAATATTACGACGGTTTTGAAAATGATGCTAATTTGTTTAGGTCACTTTATTATTAACGTTAAAGTCAATAAAAACCAACATGAAATTCCGTGTCTCTTGTAGTGATTTATATTATAAGAATTTTTTTTTTTTAACATCTGCTTATATTATTTATATAGAATAAAATGTGAGATACATAAGAAAATACATAAGATAATAATAAAAAAACATACATCAATAAGAAGATGAGAAAACAATAATAGATCAAACGAAGTAAAATTTGAAGATGATTTTGCTTGAGAGGTCTTCATGAATAACAGAGTTTCAACTCTGTTAATTTCATTGGGAACTTTAACACTTCGTCCCATTTGAGATACTAGTTTCCTTTGTTGTATTACATTGGTCACTTTATTATTAACTTAAAGTCAATAAAAACCAACATGAAATTCCGTGTCTTGATTTATATTATAAGAATTGTTAACTCTTATTACTAATATTTTTACTAACAGGGAGAAAATTATCCAATAAAAGTCAAATAAAATTATATTTTACCACATATCTTATTCTTCGTATTTGTACACTCATTTGAATACATCTATCTATATATATAAAGTTAAACAAACTCTCTTCTTAGGCTGCCACCTCAGCAATTATAATCTCTAGAAATTTGACACATAATCATCTTATTTGTTATATTCAAAGTTATTTATTAATGTAATATGTTTTTATTATTAAACTTTAATTTTTTTAATAAATATCATACATTAATCTAACATGTTTAGCTAGAATTTGAAAAGTCATTTTGTTTTATAAAATATAACTTATATATTTATTTTAAAAAACTATAATTTCATAATTTAATTTCTAGATTTCTATTATAAAATTTTATCAAAGTATTTATTTACATCAAATAGGTAAAATAAAAAACGAACAAGACTGCAACATAATATTCCAGATATAATAATTAACTTACTTGGTTCTCTATTGTTATACTTTAATTGATATAATAATTATCATCTATTAATATATTAGTTTTAACAAGAATTTTTAAAAAAGTTTCTAAAATAAATTTTATGTATTGATCTACAAAAACTAAAATTTAACAGTTTTTATTTTAGTTTTGTCAAATTTAATTATATAGTTTTATAATATTTATGGAACGAGATAGGATGAAACATGACAGAAAAAAACAGGATGGGACAGGATGTGAAAAAAGGGATGAGAAAGAATATGATGGGAATAATCAAGAAGTAATGAGATAGGACGAGAAGGAACATAACAAAAAGGGAAGAAACGGGATGGGACGGGATGGGAAGAAACAAGAAGTAATGAGACAGACAGGACGGGAAGGAACATAACAAAAAGAGAATGAATGAGACGGAAAAAATGGGATGAAAAAAATGAAACAAGATGTGACATGACGGGAAGGGACGAAAAGGAACAGGAACGGGATGGAAATGAACGAGACGAAATGGACAAGACGAAAATGAACAAGACAGGACGGGACATAATGGAACTTATACCCATAATTTTTATTTAATTCTCATGCGTATGATATTTTTGAAACACAAAATTTAATTACAAAATTTGATATCGTCAGTACTAACAATGTAAGATTCTTCCCTAGTAACATTATAAAATAAGAGTATAATAAGTAATTAGAATAACAAAATAATCTATAGTAAAATAATTCTAAATTAACAAAAGTTTAGATGGAGGTGAGAAGAAATATTGATTACTACTAATTTAACAGATTAAGCACAGTCTTGCTTTACATCTAATATACTAGGGTTGGACCCGTGCTCTGCACGGAGTGATATTTTCTGAATTGATTTTTCTATTAAAATATATATTTATTTATATTAGACAAAATTTTGAGTGATACAAATTATTTATCTTTGTTTGGTTATTGTCATTGTTTACAGTGTAAGAATTTAACATTTAATTCCATAATAGTTTATCCCTTATAAAATACACACAAAATTTTAATCTCTTATAAAATACACACAAATTTATAATTTGTGATAAAAAATCTTTTAAATATTTTAAATTTTAACCAAGTTAAACTATCTCAAATATTTTAATATTTGATATAAATATTCTCAAAATTTTCACTGTAAAATATTTATTATAATAAAAAACTTATTTGGTTTAATTATATAGTTTTATCAAATAACCATATGAAACAAAATATATTTATAAATTTGGATAATTATTAAATTAATCTTTCATTTCTTATGGTTTCTTATCATTTAATTTTGGTTTTTTTTTATAATAGTCTTTTGAAATATCACACATCATAATTTCTAATGTGGGATTTTGATGATATATTTAATATTTTCATCATTTTATTAATTAATTTCTGTTTTTCAAAACTCAAATTATAATTTGTGTAAAAAAATGTACTTTTTTTTAGTATATGAGTAATGTGATAATTTATTTATTTGTATAAAATTGTTTGATTGAGATGAAATTATAGTATTTAAGAAAACAATTAATTTGATATATTGACTAAGATATGGAAAGAATTAAATACTAAAATTTGTATAAATTATTAAAATAAATTATTGTCTAATTAAACTAATACAATATATAATCTAGTAAATATTACCTTAAATAAAAAAATCATGAGAATGAACCAAGTGATGACACATCAGCATGTATTTTTTTTTAATATATTAGGGATGTTATATCGTTTTTTTCAGTCCTATTGTCTCCTTGGCTGTCGTTTATGTTTTCAAATTGAAAAACAAAAAAGTATTATTCTGTAACCAGAGACTTGAGTCATCACTTTCGGACTANGATAGTTATTCCAAGATACTATATTTTTATGCTTTATAAAAAAAAAAAAAAAAAAAAAATAATAATAATTTATAAGCTGTTTTTGTTGCTTCTTTCCTAATTTTCACAAATTGATTTTATTACTTAATTTAATCCAACAGAAGCAAAAGTATTTATCCTCTTTATAATGTCAACTCTTTCACATTATAGAATAATATCTATTTATAATATAATTTAAAAGTTGAGCACTATTACATAGTTACATATAAAGTTACTTTTACAAGTTTTTATAGGTGTAAAAAAGTATTTGATAACGTGTCTACACTGTACACCATCTTTATAATATTAATTGAGAAGTACATTTTAATGTTTAGATATAAGAATAAGAGAAAAAACTGTTTGGAAACAAGAATATGAGATAAAATTGTTTGGATACAAGAATAATAACTTAAAACAAACCGATAGTTCAGTCAAACCAGAAATTTAATATGTTAATTGACTGGGTCGAAAAAAAATGGAAATATATTTAATAACCCAAAAAATTCCGAAAAATCTAAAAAATATATATTTGTAATATCAAAAATAATCTTGCGGGTTCAATAATATCCTTTTATGGGATATATAATTTTATTTTACGGGTTGAATAAGTTATACGAATTGAATAATTTAATTTTACGGGTTAAATATGTTTGTTTCACTGAATAATTTTTTGACACATGTTGGATAATATTTTACGGATTGAATAATTTTCCTACGGATTGAATAATTTTCTTTTGCAGATTCATTAATATTCTTTTACGGGTTGAATAATTTTAATATTAATTGAGAAGTACATTCTAATGTTTGGATATAAGAATAAGAGAAAAAAACTGTTTGGAAACAAGAATAGGAGATAAAACTGTTTGGATACAAGAATAATAACTTAAAACAAACCGATGGTTCAGTCAAAGCAGAAATTTAATATGTTAATTGACTGGGTCGAAAAAAATGGAAATATATTTAATAACCCAAAAAATTCCGAAAAATCTAAAAAGTATATATTTGTAATATCAAAAATAATCCTGCGGGTTCAATAATATCTTTTTATGGGGTGTATAATTTTATTTTACGGGTTGAATAAGTTATACGTATTGAATAATTTAATTTTACGGGTTAAATATGTTTGTTTCACTGAATGATTTTTTGACACATGTTGGATAACATTTTACGGATTGAATAATTTTCCTACGGATTGAATAATTTTCTTTTGCGGATTCATTAATATCCTTTTACGGGTTGAATAATTTTATTTTACAGGTTTATTAAGTTCTACGAATGAAATAGTTTTTTTTTATGGATGAATATGTTTATTTCACTGAATGATTTTTTTGACACATGTTGGATACTTTTTTATGGATTGCATAATTTTTTTCTACGGGTTAAATTTTTTTTTTGCGGTTTCAATAATATCATTTTACGGGTTCAATAATATCCTTTCACGGGTTGAATAATTTTATTTTACGGGTTAAATAAATTATACAGGTTGAATAATTTTATTTTACGCGTTAAATATGTTTCTTTCACTATTATTTGTTAAAATCTATTATTTATCAATATTTTTTAGTATTCTCAATAAAAACATAACGCACCACCGCGTAGACGCGCGGGTCCTCTACTAGTATCTAATTAAGGTGCGAGTACGGTCAAATTTTGGGATTGATAATGTTATGAAACTTAAGTTTGGTCTAAGCTTCCTCTGAAATATAAGGGAAAGATAAACCAAGCTCTACTCTCATTGAAACCTTTTCCAAAGCACAGTCAATAAATCATGTGGATTGCACTTTTCCTCGAAATGATGTATCCTAGATAAAGCCTTTGAAGCATCTACGATGGAAGGGCAGAGTAACATGACAAAATATACTTCTTAGCGGTTTTTGTTGCAACCAGTGCATCAAACACCTGTTTAGGCTACCATCCAGTGCATCAAACACCTATTTAGGCTACCATGGAGCTCAAACTTCACATTTTCTTTCATTAGTTGAAGCTGAACCAACTAAAAGTCTAAAACCAAACTCAGATTTTTGGTCCTTGATATACTAAGCCACCATGATTTGTGTTCGCAACAAACTCCTTAGAGTCGGCATCTTAATCTTTCCTGCTACATATATTATCTTCCCTATTTCTCTTTTGGTAAAATCAAAGACCAATCTTTACCAAACCTCCTGTTTTTTCCACACAAAGAAACATCATGCTACTACTAGTGTCATTTAACGCTACAAGACATAAAACGAAGATAACTAAAATGACTAATCGAAGAGGAAAGTATATCTTCTAAGAGAATCCATTAATTATGAGCCAAATCCTTCAGTTTCAAAGGTTTTGTGCTGTAATTTTAATCAACGTCAAAGTGAATTGAGGACCCTTTTCCTGAAGATAAGTTGTAAAAACAAAAAAATGTAGATCTATCCATTATTAGGAAGAAGGCCACCCAATATATCATAAAGTACAGAAGTTGCAAAATGATATACAGTATAAACTCTATAAATTAATATTCGATAAATTAATAAACTCTGAAAACTATAGATACTCGATAAAGGGACTCCTTTGATATTTTCTTAATTTATAGTTTATTAACTCGATAAATTAATAAACTCTGCAAAATTTTATTTTATTAATGTATATATCATGAAAACTAATCTGAAGGTGAGCTCTAATTCCATTTATACGAAGGAGGAGGAAGGAGCAAAGAAATTTCAGCAATTCCTCCCATTCACAACACAAAGTCACAAACATCATTGTCATTGTGGTAAATAATCATTTTGATAAATTAATAATTGAAACAACCAAACTTTTTTTTTTATATAATTATCAATTGCGGAAGTTCTCTAAAAGAAAGTCAATAAATAATAAACCATAAACCAGTTCAACAAATGAATTCAATGAACGAATAAGAAACTAGCAACCTAAACACCAGGTTTGCAATAACAACTTAAAACAATAAAACATCCTAATCATCCTCATCCTCTCCCGGCCTCATTCCACGGTTGGTCATTCCTGTTACCTGCATCACATTCGAATAGAGATGCGTAAGTATTATCATAAATACTTAGTGAGTGGATCATCCTGCCTACATACCATGTACGCCATCACTAGACAATACATCAATCAATGAACGACAATAACAGAAACAGCAATGATCAAAACTCTACAACTCGTCAAAACACAATAGTGTCGATCGACACACCCCTGTGTCGATCGTCACCCAGGTTCGGTGTCGATCGACACCAGGAAGGTGTCGCTCAACACTGACCCGCGACCCAAAACTCCAAAAATGACGCAGTTTCACAGTAAACACAAATCTAGGGTTTTCAATGCCCCAAAACGAATCAAACTCAACAAAACTCGAAGAACAACTCAAGAACACGAAGAACATAAACCCTAAACTCAGGAACCACGAAAACTCTAGTGAATAACGGACCTACAGTCACGCACTCACCTTAGATTAAACTGAAGAAGGGAAAGGAGATGATCGATGAAGAATCAACAACAGATCTGCTCCAGAAACTCAGAAAATCACCCAAAATCGCCTCCTTCTTGCTTTGAAACTCAAAAAGTCGAAAAGTGACTTTTTCTCACGCGGCTACAGTGTTTTGTCGCAGAGAATAGGGTTTCCTTCCCTAAACCGACAAAATCAGCCAACTTAAAATGAACCGGTCGATTTTCCTGAAGCTGGTGTCGATCGACACCACTCCTTGGTGTCGGTCGACACCACTCGACCCGAACCAACTCCAATTTCCCAAATCAATCGACTTAAACCAGAATCGAATACGATAACCGGTGTCGATCGACACTAGCGATTCAAAGGCTTTTTACACGTTTTCTTCGAAGTGTTTGAATCTTAAACCGATTGTACAACAATCAAACAAGAACATGTACAATCAATCCTAAATCCACACCTCAAAAAGCATATGTAATCCACTCTTGAACCCCTAATGCCATTCGATACCACTTCTAAAACCACTTTCTGGTTCACGGATGTTACAATAATTCCCTAAATTAATAAAATATCATGGTATCAATATTATTAATTTATTAACTAAATTTTATTAGACTTAATACGTAAAGTGTTTTTACAAATTAGAAAGAGGTTAATTTGTTTTTAGTGTGAGGTCCAGCTCATAAAGCAAATAATATATTCCGTTGAAAGGAACTTTTCCATAATCAGTTCTTAACTTTATATAAATATACTAAATTAGCATTTACTTATCGATATCAGTATTTTTCGAGCTTCCTTGGTGATCACGAGATTTTTTTTTTTTCCCTCAGAGACTAATAATAGGGTGAATTAGTTTGATGACTATATTAAGGTGTGGAAATAAGGATATAGCCATATGCAAAGCCAAATTAATAGAATAACCATGTGGGCTTTTTATGATCTTTTTAACACTGTTTTTTCATGTGTCGGAAAAAACAACAAGGCATTAATGACGTAAGTTACGGTTTTAAAAATTCACAGCTCACAACAAACTGTATATCATGACGGAATAGTGGTGTCGGCCGTGAAAAATTGGAGGCAAGGAAAACCCAAAATCTCAGAGGGGAGCATAATCTAACATTCTAACTGATAGATTGAGCAGAAAACGGAAGATGCCAAGGAAGTGGCAAAATGTATTGGTGTTTGGGAGAGAACAAAAATAAGCAAAGCATATGTGGGCGATAAATTGTCGTCGTCGGAGGTGTGAAACTGTGAATAATCTGTTTGAGGTTTAATTTAGTATCCACTTTTTCTTTTCTTGAAAGGTTATTTTGGGTAATATTGTAGATTATACAAGGTGTATTCTAACTATGTTATCAATGTTACTTAGTTAATTTATGGTTTTTTTATTGACATGGGCGCTAATTTCTCTTAATAATATACTACAATACTAGACCAAGCTTTTTTGCTGATGTGGCAAGCTCACAGTTTTTTGGATTTTATTTTTGAATTATTTTATTATGTTATCTCTATTACCAAACAGACAAAAGACGCGGATCTACTCGGTTCACTTAAATTGAACCGGAAATTTTCTAAATATGAGCACTATTGGAAAAAAATCCATTTATTGTACATTTCGTATTAATGGCGTGGTTTACTTATTTTAAATTTATTGTCGGTAATTAGTGCTGATTTTGAATCCTTCTCTTTATTACCGAATTTGTTTTCATATTTGTTTAGAGAATATGCAAACAGTTAAAAGGAAAGATCCAAAATACAAAATCTTCGTTTAACAATTAAGATTATGTACAATTTTCAGTAATATTTTATCTTAGAAATATTCCTGCAAAATAGGCAATTAGGCATAATTGATAACAAAAATATTTAGTATTTAGTGTATCATAATTATTGATTTCTATTTTTGCTAAACCTAAAGAAACTTCTGGAATACTCTTCTTCATTCATCTATATAAATAAACTTATTTTCACCATCGATTCACACCACAAGAGAATGCTTACAGTTTTATTATTTTCCAGTTTTGTTTTATTTTACTTTATAAATGTCTAATTGTTATTTTCTTTGGATGCTGCAGATTGGTGATACGAACTTTATAAAACCTTAAAGTTACAATGATTGTAAGTTAAACAATATTTCGTTTTTTGTATTTGTTTATATTAATTTTTTTTCTTAAATCAAGATCTCTTAATTCTGGCTACAGGCTACATTATGAGTGATTAAAACTAAGTAACATCTGATGGATGAAAATGAAGACAGCAACAACCACAAGAAAGAAGGTATTATTTGATATCTACAACTAATATTATAAATTTGTTATCTTTGTATTATTATTTTTATTCTTTGTTGAAATAAACGAAGACTACAGCTTCAAAGACTTCATAATGTTTTAATACTCCTTCCATTCATTTTTTTTGTTGATAAAATCCATTTAAATGTTTTATAATCTTTTTTCTGGAGCACATAGACTAAGAAAGTTTGTAAAATTATTAATTAATGGGATTTTGGCTCATAGAATAAGAAATTGTGGAAAACTATATACCAAGAGATTTTCTTATTAATTACCGAGTTCAGTTGGACGCTTCGTGAAAATCAAAATAGCTGATGTTAATTTTTTTGTATGTACAATCTTAAGAGATGGTGTATTGTGTGTGTGGTGACATCGGTCTTTTGATCTCAAGGTACTCAAGGAATTAAGGCGAAAGATTTGTCAATGCATGCATCCATGTGGTACTCTAAACGATAAATCATTTTGGAAAATAAAAAAATTGTAATAAATACTGTTTTCAGCAACCTGGCAAAAAATACAAATGTTTATAATATACTGGAAAGGTAGACACATTTGATGAACATTTGTAACGATGGCTAATTGTATATTGCTACATTGGCTAATTGAATTCTAATTCCAAAGTACAGATTAAAATATTTTAAAATGGATTAGATTTGTTCATAATTACTAAATATTTTTAAAGAGGATAGTTCATATCAATTTTGACGGAAAGTTTAGATTTCTATTTTGTGTGGAATCATTTCATCTATGTATAATTGTTGGATGGAAAATGCATTTTTGAAGAATTTCTTTTATTTTTATATCATGTCCTCAATCCAAGATTTGGGGGTAAAATTTGTGGATTTTGCATCGATGATATGTTTAAAAAAAAAAAGAATTGTGCATTGAGGACATGACCAAAATAATTTCCACAAAATTTGATCCCATAATTATTTGAAATAACCTTCATACGTCTAATTTGTAGGAGGGAAATTTGCATAATTAAGATTTGGTGAAAAGAATATCATAATTATATTTTTGACATGAAATTCTTAAACTTAGATTTTTGACACATATTCTTTAAAAGAATTATAAAATGAATATTGATATTTTATTCTTTCGATGCAAATTAAAAAAGGTTTGCCTTGGCTAAGTTTTCATAGCATTGTTTCTAAACATATTTTGAATTTAGTTGAATTATAAGAAATTTTATATATTTGGAAATGAATCACATAATTATGCTGATAATAGGAAACGGCCATAATGAAATAACGTACATAAATCAATTACTAAATATTCATTCTGTATTTAAATAGACCAAACAACAAAAACAATATATGTACTTCATAATGTATGTTAAGAAAAAAATAAATAGGTGTAATAGAAATATTTTTAATCAAAAACAGAAACAATTGATTCTTTTTATATGTTAAAACATATTTAGTAAGAATACTAAGAAACTAAAACATATATTAATATATTAATAAATATCATGCATGATATTTAAAATAAAAATTTAAAGTTAACATAACCATGCGCAGGTAATCATCATCTAGTATTAACTTGAAAATGTTATATCAAAACAAAAGCAGGANAAAAAAAAAAAAAAAAACAAAGCAGCTCATTTTTTTTTTTGTGCACAAAGCAGCTCATTACCACAACTTTTTATCTCCTGATTCTTCCTCCCCTGTCTTTTTCTCTAGCCACCGCTTTCTAAAGTTGCAACCTTTTCTACTTCACACCGAAAACGATACCGTTTCAACGGCAACAATGGCGGATTGGGCTCCGGTTCTCGTCGGCGTTGTCCTGTTCGTGCTTCTCTCGCCGGGACTCCTCTTTTCATTGCCCGGAAACAACCGAGCGGTAGATTTCGGTACCCTCAAAACCAATGGAAAAGCCATCGCCGTTCACAGTCTCATCTTCTTTGCTATTTACACCATTTTGATCATCGCCGTTAATCTCCACATCTACACGGGCTGATCTGGATGGGTCTCTCTCCTTTTTCTTGTCTGAATCATATAAAGGTGTACCCTTTACAAAATTGGTTCTAGAAACTCTGTAAATTAGGGTTCCTTATTAATTACATGTCTTAAATCTATAGTTTTTCTTCTTCTTCTTCTCATGTTGTAACAAACAAATTTGGTGAAAAGGAATGTGTTGTATTGTATCTTTACTTCAGTTTTCTTCTTCTTCTTCTTCTTTTTTCGGCAGTTTAAGAACCCAACTTGTTACCTAATAATCTCTTAAACTCTGTTTACTAATACTTTGTCAAATTTGGTTAAAAAAATGAAACTTTTTGTCATCCTGCTTGAAACGCTATCAGGAATAGCGAACAGTGAGAGAGGAGAAAGATTAGGGAGATTTGTACATTCATACGAGTTTGCAAGAACAGTGCCTTTTTTCCCTTTTGTTACATTACATGATAAAAGAGCAGAGAGATCAGAAATGGATGTGAATTTGTATGGCAATCACCAAGATTGTGAGTATACAAAAGTATATAACCGCGTGAACCAAAATCGCGATACCGCTAGTGGTCATGTTCCCGAACTCAACCACTCTTGTCCTCGCGGGAAGCTGAAAGAGCAGTCCTGGTGATAGTAGGATGAACAGAGACACCGCTACAATCACCGGTCCCCAATCGGCGCTCATCTATAACAGTTTTGATCTTTTTGCTTCTTAGTGTTTGTGTTATGGAAAGTGCTTGTGCGAATTGTGTGTACAGAGTGTTTCTTATTTGCAGATGAAGATAGAGACAAGAGGAGAGTTATGTAGAAGGCGATTGATGAGTGTGTTTTCTTTTTGGCTTTTCTTGGTGGCTAAGGAGAAGGAAGAAGAAGCTAAGATACTAAAGCTTTTAGTGATAGATTACGAGGAAAGGTATTGTATTCTTTATTGGCTTTGCTTTTGTGAACTTTGCCTCTTCTTTCTCTTCTTTAATTGTTCAATCAAATTGTTTCTGTGCTCTTTGGTGTTGTTTGCTTTTTGTTAAAGAATTTGCTATAAAGTAGATTACTGCTTAAAGATGATATCAAGATAAGAGTCTACTTGATATAGTTTTCTTAGTAGTTTGGAGTTCCTTTTAGTCAGTTAAGTACCTCTGTTTCTTGCGATTGATCTATGTATTATCCTCCATGGATCTATTCAAAAGTTTCACTCTTTTTTGCTTTTGAGCCGTGCAATAATGGTTTTTTTAAAGAGGGTCAAATTTGGAGTTATCGGTCAAGACATTTTTAGATTCACCAGTGATATGTTTGGAACAAGGATGTGACGTACGTTTATGAGCAGTTAAATAACAGTGGCCAAATCGCGTGTAGGTGCTATCTCGAATGCTGCTTCTTAATTATTGACTTCAAGTAGACTACATAAGCCTTTGACGACACATTAATAGATAGTGATTTTGTATATAAATTAATAGATTTGATAGGAGAGAGCTTTGTTTGGAACATCGGTGGAGGTTTCTTGCAGTGTGTGTGTGTGTGTGTTGATCTTCACAGCTCCAGAACAAGATCTGCAAAAGCAAGCAAACAATGTGAAAAAAATACTCTTGAGAGAGAGAGAAACAAAAGCCAAACAGTGTTCTTTGTGTTCAATGTTCTGTTTAGCATCTTGACTTACACTCTGCGTCAGTCTTGATCCAGTTTTCTCTTTTCCTGTTCGCTTCCGAGATCGAACTTGGGACCTTGAGATCGCAGCGGTTGATGCAGCTTCTTCTGTCATCTAGAATCTGATTATCGTCTGTTGCAGGTGTATAGAGAACAGGGTGGACTTTACTTCGGAAGATTTGAGCACTCTGTAACCAAAACGAACACCAATCAGCTTGAGACCAAGATTTGAAATGCTTAAAGCTAAAAGATTGAACCTTTCTGAGATCTTTCTTCTTGGGGATAGAATCATCATCATCATCATCATCGCCATAGTCATTTTTTAACTTTGAAGAAGATCCATGAAGCTTTTCAAATACCCTTTTAATCAAATCTCTTGTGCCATGTTTCTCCATGGAGTTATAATCTCCTTCTACTTTCTTTCTCTTCTTGAAGAGGCTTGTAAGTAGACCCTTTTTCTTCTTTACTTCGTTGCTTCTCTTTGCAAGCTCAGTGGATGACTGAAAGAGATCATAGCCTTGTAGAAAACATACATCTTCTTCTGCACTAGATCCCTCTACCAGCTTACTGCTACAATTCTCAGGAGATTCCTCAAGAAGCTTGACTAGTTTCTCAGTGATGAGCGTTGCCATCTCTTTTTGTGCTTCCGTTACATCTTCTTCTGCAACCGAAGCTGCGAATTTCGGTGTTTCAGGATCTCTACCGAGCGTCCCAATCGCCAGAAATCCGCTGAACGTGTCTTCATCAAGCCAGAGTTCCTCGTCAATTTCCGGTGGATTCAGATCATGAGATGGTCCGGAGAAGGAGAAGGAGAAGGAGTTTGTACGGATGTCTTGGGCTTCAGAGGAAACCTGAGCTCTCAGACAACATAGATCACCTGAAAGATATGTAGATTGAGTTTTATAAATTAACCAAAACATATGATATATGTATGTATAACAATGTATGAAGACGAAGATCAAAGTTATATATAAACCTTTAAACTCCTTTGATGGGTATAATAAGCCATTTTGCTTTATAGTTCGCATCCAACTTAGCAACTGCACGAGATAGATTAAGTACAATTAAAGCTCACTAATTATGAAAAACAAAAGTATGTATATATTTAGAAATCGGAATATATATGTGTCATGTGTACACACCTTCATGTTGTCTTCGCTTCCTTACTCTCGGCTTCTTTTAACTATAGATATGTGTAGTATAAGTAGGTCAAATTTTGAGCTAGAAGGATCCGAGTCTTATGATTGCTTTTAGAACAGTAAAATGAGTTTTGTTGGTATTGTCCCTCTTCTGTCGTAAAGTGTTGAGAATCTATACTATGTTATAACTCGAACCACGTATAATATGAGTATCAATAAGGACCATAACATTGATCGTGTGATTTGCATTCGTTGGAGTTTTTTTACGTGGGAAATATATTAAAGCATGTAAGATGGGGACGCTACAGAATTAAGGAAATGTTGTTTTCAACCTAAAAGTTATTATTAATACGGAAGAGAGTCTCCCACTTTCTTTTGCCTCTCTTTTGTTCGGATATGTTTGTGAAGTTTTCTGACAAACTGGCCACGTATATAATCGTACTATATGATCATATGACATGACACAACACGGTCGTAACTATTGAGTTTATCTTTCATGTCTGTGTGTGTACTGTTCATTATTGCATGCCTTTTCCCTCCAAAAGGAAATGTTGTTTTCACAAATCTTCCCTAAAATAAAAGGCGTGCAAGCAATGGAAGTCTCTAGTTCACAGAGAGAAAGTCCCCCACTTGCGACCGGGTTTTTGTTCTGACTCTGCCACGTCACCGACATTAACTAGAAAGTGTAGAATCGCAAGGAAAAATGATAGATATCACTCGAAAGGTTCCATAATTGTATAATTGTAGCTTTTTTTTGGGTGCAAATTGAAGAAAACATACATAGGAATCGAACTTGTCACTTCAACAATGGAACTAATTAACTCACTACAACCACTTACACCAAAGTAAACTTTGTTTCATAATATAGTTTAACATGATCGACCTATGATTTACGGATTGTTTTTTCTTTTATTTAGCAGATGCTACGTATATATAAAAGTGTCAGTCACATGGCTAAATCTTTTCATTAAAGGACATAGAAAAAACGTGGGAAAATATGAACCTTTACTCAGTTTTTGAAAGGAATGGATATAAAATCTTGGGTTGTTAGAATGTTAAGGTATCTTTACTAATGAACAAAGAAACAAGAAGAAAATTTACGACACCGTACTTTGTGTGTCCCAAATTAATTAATTAACAAAAGAAGAAAATGCTTTTCCATGTTTATTTATTTATTTATGATCTATTTATTTCATGCAAGTTGTTAAGATCTTTCTTCTTCATATATATATTTATGATCGATACACATGGGAACTGTTTTGTATCGTACCTCTCAATTATCGTTCGCACTACTTCACATGCGAGATTCGAGAGCCGACAAATGAATTATCTAATCAAAACGTGCTTCAGTTAGACTCTCCCTTGTGCATTTTTTTATCTTGTATTTTAATCTTTTGTCAGGAATTTGCAATTTTAGGTACCACCAAGACATGTGATCGCTGAATGTGCTACACGCTTTCAATCTCTACGGTTTAATCGTAAATGATTTGACGTCTACAAGTAGAATTATATATAGCAAACGTTTGAGGAACATATATCGGAGCTTGAAAAATGACACTGCATATTTGTAAACCAACAAATGAATTGCAAATTTCCACAGATAAGAAACTAAAATCGTCTCTTCTATCTAAGTAATGCTATTGAATCTATCTACGTCGAGTCGTAGAACTATCAGATTTTTGAGTTATCTGAGTTTAGGGGTGTTCAATTTGGTAAAACCGAACCGAACCGAACCGAACCAAACCGAAATAGGTCATATGGTTTGAATTTGGATAAACCGTATGGATGCAATTTTATAAAAACCGTGGATATTGGTATGGTTTGGATATTAACCGCAAAAACCGCATAAACCAAAAAAACCCAAATATCTCTATATGTTAATATAATAGTATATTGTATACGCATATGATATATAATAATATTAGCTTAGAGTAATATCATATAAAATTATAAATTATTAACTTTAAAATAAGACATGTGTTTGCATTTTTTTATTTTAATTTGATTTTTTTGATTAGTAGAAAAATTAAAAACCTAAATAAAAATAATAATAATACAAAAAGTACAAATAAACCGAAAACCGAGATTATTTGAACCGAAAATATCCAAACCGATCCAAACCGAAGTAAGTATGGATATAATATGGTAGCTATTTTTTATTAACTGAAAAACTGAAAACCGAAAAAACCGATCTGAAACCGAACCGTATCCGGATTGAACACCTCTATCTGAGTTCTTCATTCAAACATTGTCTTTTTTTTTTTAATAACTAACGGATCTTGGGGAGGCCACGGCTTTAAACTATTTTTTCTAGGCAAAATTATCAATGCGAAAGTTTTGAGTTTTCATTTGTTACTGGACTAGCTGCTATAAAACTTGAGCCCAACGAACAAAATAGTTTTATGCATTTTAGTTTTGTCAAAAACAAACAAAATGGTATAAAACGACCGTTATAAAAGTTTGTCGAATTATGGCAAAAAGATAAATAAATAGAAGAGCTGCTTATTGCTCCATGGTCCATACTCCATAGTATGGACTCCATACTAATCTAAAAACACGAAGAGGAAAAGGAACAAAGAAAAGAACAAAATACATTTATGGTTCGAGTCAATCCATTCAACAGAAATTTTATCGTCTCGATGTGTACAAACAATTACGTAACGGAAAATAAGAATGTACACGTGGCACTCTCCTATTCGACCATCTGAAAATACTTAGCGTCTAATCCTGAGATTCAGCAGACGTCTTCGTAACTAACCTTCAATCAATCCGTCAAACTTAAATTTCTTCCGCCATAGCCATTTTCCTCTGATTCTCTCTCTCTAGATCCTAGGAACAATATTCTCGGAAAATCCGCCGGGAAATTTCCAAGTTTAGTTCCGGATTGCGAACCGAATTTTGGTGATATCTGCCGAGGAAACTCCCACATTGAGTAGCTAAAATGGGGACGGAGATCCCTAGATCGGCGGAGATATCGGAGGCATTGTTGCCGGAATCTGGGAAGACGGCGACGGTTTTAGATCACGATGAGCATGTGCCTGAGTGGAAGGAGCAGATTACGATCCGAGGATTGGCCGTGAGCGCCTTGCTGGGGACTTTGTTCTGCATCATTACTCACAAACTCAATCTGACGGTTGGAATCATCCCTTCGCTGAACGTCGCCGCAGGTTTACTCGGCTTCTTCTTCGTCAAATCGTGGACCGGTTTCTTGTCGAAGCTCGGGTTTACCGTCAAGCCTTTCACTAAGCAAGAGAACACCGTTATCCAGACTTGTGTTGTCGCCTGCTACGGCCTCGCCTTTAGCGGTAACATTTGTAATTTCTATATCTGCGTTTCCATTTTAGTAAGAATGATTTCGCTTATCAATCGGATTCTGAGTTTTTTTCGAATTCACCGGAACAGTACAGTAGTTAGTCTTGCGATTCTACAACTGTTTCTGTAAGGCTGAAATCGATGATAATAGAAACTGTGATTTGATCAAGAATCTAGCTGGTTGACTTGGTTCGGATCTGTAGCTATTTCCGAGACATGATTGATCATGAATTTGCTTTTTGACATAGATTTTAATTTCAGGAGGATTTGGATCATATTTGATTGCTATGGATGAGAAGACATACAAGCTCATTGGTGCTGACTATCCGGGAAACCATGCCAAAGATATTATAAATCCAGGGATTTGGTGGATGATTGGGTTTCTGTTCGTGGTCAGCTTCTTGGGGCTCTTTAGTCTCGTTCCACTACGCAAGGTAGCATCTCAACAGACAATGTATAGCTTTTTTTTTTTCACTACTGCTAGGTCCTTACTCATAATTTTTATCTATCAGGTGATGGTTTTGGACTACAAACTTACCTATCCCAGTGGGACGGCTACAGCAATGCTGATTAACAGCTTCCACACCAACACTGGAGCTGAGCTTGCAGGGTAATTTGTCAGAGCAATTCAATCTCGCTTTCTGCAAATTAAATCTTGCCTTTGTTGAGCTTGTATTTGCGATATTGTTCACTACAGGAACCAGGTCAGATGTCTTGGAAAATACCTGAGCCTTAGCTTAATTTGGAGTTGTTTCAAGTGGTTCTTCAGTGGTGTTGGAGATGCATGTGGATTTGATAACTTCCCCACTCTTGGTCTGACGCTATTCAAGAACACGTAAGTTCATGTTACCTAATCTGATACAGCTTTAAAGTCCAATATTATTACGTCAGTAGTGAATTGTGAGAAATGGCTAGAATATGGGTTTTGAAGGTAAGTTGGTGTAGATTTTAACGAGTCACAGTTTTCTGCACCTCAGGTTTTACTTCGACTTCAGTCCTACTTATGTTGGGTGCGGTCTTATATGCCCCCATATAGTGAACTGCTCTGTTCTTCTTGGTGCGATCATCTCTTGGGGGTTTCTGTGGCCTCTTGTATCACAGCACGCCGGGGATTGGTATCCAGCTGACCTTGGGTCCAACGATTTCAAAGGTCTTTACGGATATAAGGTACAGTATTAGCAGCTGAATTAAATCGTTTTCAGTTCATATCAAATTGGAGGAAAACAGATAAGTTTCAAGTACTGATGCTTTTCTGTCATTCCTGACTTTTTAAGGTCTTTATCGCTATTGCCATTATCCTTGGTGACGGTCTCTACAATCTTGTCAAGATCATCGCTGTCACTGTAAAGGAATTATGCAGCAATAGCTCTAGACAACACAATCTACCCATTTTTACAGACGTTGTAGGTGAGAGAGAATATTAGATCCTAACTTCTTATCTCATACATGCTTTTGTATTATGTCATGGCCATTGGCCACTTTCCAAAGACTAAAAACCTCTGAAACTGTATGTTGTCCAATTCCTTAATCCAGATAACAGCGAAGCCTCTGAGATACTGCTGGTAAAGAAGAAAAGAGATGAAGTATTTCTGAAGGACCGTATACCCCTTGGATTTGCGGTTTCTGGTTATGTGGGTCTTGCAGCTATCTCAACCGCAACAATCCCGCTAATATTCCCACCCTTGAAATGGTACTTTGTCCTATGTTCCTACTTCATCGCCCCTGCTCTTGCCTTCTGCAACTCTTACGGAACCGGGCTGACCGACTGGAGCCTAGCATCAACCTACGGAAAAATCGGTCTCTTCATAATCGCTTCCGTGGTGGGAAGTGACGGTGGTGTCATTGCTGGTTTAGCTGCCTGTGGTGTTATGATGTCAATCGTCTCTACCGCAGCCGATCTCATGCAAGACTTCAAAACAGGTTACCTCACTTTATCGTCTGCAAAATCCATGTTTGTGAGCCAGCTAGTTGGGACAGCTATGGGCTGTATAATCGCTCCGCTCACGTTCTGGCTGTTCTGGACTGCGTTCGATATTGGTGATCCCAGTGGTCCGTACAAAGCGCCTTACGCTGTGATCTTCCGTGAAATGGCGATTCTCGGTATTGAGGGTTTCGCAGAACTGCCTAAGCATTGCTTGGCTCTTTGTTACGGGTTTTTCGTTGCGGCTTTGATTGTGAATCTCTTGAGAGACATTACACCGCCTAAGGTCTCTCAGTTTATCCCGATTCCGATGGCGATGGCTGTCCCGTTCTACATTGGAGCTTACTTCGCCATTGACATGTTTGTTGGGACTGTGATATTGTTCGTATGGGAACGGATCAACAGGAAAGATGCAGACGACTTTGCCGGTGCGGTAGCATCGGGGCTGATCTGCGGGGACGGAATCTGGACAATTCCGTCGGCTATTCTTTCGATCTTAAGGATCAATCCGCCCATTTGTATGTATTTTGGACCGTCCTTGGCAAGGTAAAGATGCCACAATGGTCAAAACCGCAATCGTGAGTCATAGTCTCAGGGAAGCAAATCGCCTTCATATGTTGTGTAGATATGTTTGGGATCTCAATTCGCAGGAACAAAATGTTGTTCCACATCTCTTATAAATGTTTAGTCCACGTTGTCGTCTGTCCAAGCGATGTTGTCTCTTTGAATGCTTTCATTCACAAGCGCAAAGAGACTTTTAGACCGTTTGCCTTTGTTGAATTCAATATCATCATAAGGAGTGTATCAAGAAGTATATCGAAGTGATACGATTCGAATCAAAATCAACAATCTTTTGATACGAGAGCTTTTAGTGATAGATATCAAAATCTTAATTGGTAGTTTAACAACACCATAATTCTAGAATAAACCAAAACAACAAGTGAAAGTAACAAGGATCCAGGTTGCCAAGTTTAAAAATACAACAACTTATCATGTAAACGTTTTGATATTGGTGCCACTCTCAAAATATAATATGTTATCAACAGATGTATGGTATTGTTGTGAAATTCCGGTTTGTATATTTAATCAGTTTCATAACAAAACTTAATATTCTGTCCTCAACAAGGTAATACCTAAAATTAAAAGTTGGTATGATGACATTAATCTTAAAAAAAAATGTTAAGAAACAGTAAATTTAAAATGATGGCACCCCGATCTCAATTTACCATAATTGGGGCACGATTGGTGGAGATAATCGTGGCACAAACTCTTGATTTTCAAGTAATATCGGAGATTAAAATCATTGAGGAAAAGAAAAGTTGAATGAAAATAGTGTTGCATAAATAAAGGATAGGGACTTAGGTTGAATAAAATGGATGGAGATTTTCTTATTGAAACTGACCAATCAAATTCCACTAATTTCGAATTGAACTAAATGATAAAATATAATTAAGCACAGATGCACTTACGAATGGTTGACATTGATACCCATTTTTCCAGTATTGGTTTTTTTTTTCAGTCTGTTCACAATCATGAAAAAGATGGAACCTACTTGCAAAATCAAAGGATATGCCAAAAAAAACTTAATGTGTAGAATTTTTTTTTTTTTTTTTTTTAATAGATAAGGTGTAAAATGTAAATAGTCTGGGAATAATGGAGGAATGAACCGAGAGCAGAAGTAAAAACTGAGGGATGAGATAATCTTTAACCTCAAATGGCAAGTCGATGGTTCTTGGAAAGAATGAGAACCTACGTCTGATTTAGAGTAGATTTGTGTGTAGGAAAAATGATAGGAGTTTAACATGCAAGATACGACAAGCAAAGCTTCTCTTCACTATATTCTGAGATCGAAACTTTTTTTGTGGTCTATGAGAATTATCTTTGCGAGCAAGACTTTTTTGTGATGGAAAAGATAGTTGTTAGTGTTACATATTAAACTGCCAAATTGAACTCAACAACGTGCGATGGAAGCGTCTTGATTATCACAACTCCACACCCTATATCTTCGAAATAAACTAAACTAGAACATCATCATGTTTTAATGAACTTATTCAGCCAGAAGAAAGATAACTGCTCAATTTCACTGATTTGTAGATTGGTCAAGAAGGTCACTTACTCTAAACTCAAGATCTTGTTGGAAGTGAATTCACTCTTGTTTTTAATATACTAGTTTGTTAGATCCATTTTCATTTCAACTGTAGAGTATTATATTCTTCAACGAAGTAAACACTACAAAATGCTTATAAGAAAGAAAAAAAGTAACTGAAAACTGGGGAAAGGGGGTTATGTGGTGGCTTATATGGGCCCTTGTGTGTCTCCTGCTTTGGGAGCATAATTCAATCCAAAAATTCACATGCACCAACTCAAATTCCATATTTACTTTACTCCACCTATCCAGTGTCCACCACCTACTATGAAGTGAACTATGCCGACTACTAGTTTGTCAACTTTTTATGCATACTGTTTAGTTAGAAGCAAAACCTGTTTATTTTTTTTTGGCTCCGAATTATGATCTCTCTCATATCATTAGCATTTAGCAACCAATCAACGGAAAATCTATATGTTAAACAAATACAAAAACTATGTAAGAAAATTATTCGTATGAATTTTTATATGAGTACTTGTTGACGGTAAATATTTCGCCGTTTTACTAATGACAAATATGCATGAACCAAATTTTGTGCATTCAAGATTTCAAAATCAGTGAAGATTCAAATCACATGCATCTAAGTCTATCCAAACTTAAATTTTCGAGTTTGATAAAACGAACAAGAGTTTGACTGCAAAACCTCTAAATTCGACACCGAAATATATTGGAAACGAACGATTTAATATTATATGTTATGATAAATTTGATTAGTAAAAAGGTGACAACGACACTGTAAGTTCATAACTTCATATTGTCTTACACTGTTAATTAAAGGGTTGATATTCTTTAATATATTAGGGATTAGAGGACTAATAACAAATGATGCGGCCGATAGTGATTATAGCTAGATAACATTAAAATAGAGAATCAGTGAATTGTAAGTCTTGAAACATAACTCATTTTCAAAAATTAAATGCATCTGCTAAAAGATTAGACAAGAACTCAACTGACAGGTATGAGAGAGTATTACACTACACCCAAACGTGATTATGGGCGGCATTAATATTAGATTCATGCCTTTAATTATAGAGACTAGTTAACTCAATTAAGATTAATTGAACTCTAAGACTTATGAGTAGTTATGAATAATGATGATATGAGAGGTGCAAGTGAAAAAAGAGACGGTATGATATTGTCGGTCCATAAATGATGGAACTCTCAAAGTCATTCAATCTCTTTAGATCTTGCCCTACAAGCGAACCAAACCCTGTGTGGATCTGCCAAATGTCATCATCTCATTGATCCAGTTGATAGACTAGTACTTCCTTCTTTGAGAAGACGTTGACTTTGACTACTGTTGTATGTACGTAATTACGTATTACACGTAAAATGTTTTTCTTTTTCCTGCTTACGGCAAAAGGAAGCTATTTACAAAGCAACACTGTAATTAGTGTTCTCTCCGTTTTATAAAAGTACTACTATGTAATAGCCTTAACCTTTTTTTTTGTTATAATATAAGTGTGATTTTATATTTACAATGTATAATTTATAACAAACTTTTAGTTTTATTCTTATTTATTTAGTGTATTGAATCTATTGAGAAAAAAATTAAATGAACTATTGTATTAATTATAGACAGTTCAAAAATCTTAACTTGTTTTCTTAATTTGTGTGCAACAACTTTAAATAAAAATTATATGGAAACAAAGAAAGTAATTTTATTTCGTAGTAGTATCTAAGAGCACCTGCATCTTCAAAACTCTGAAAGGTTCTGAACCAGAAAAAAAAACAAAAAAAAAAACAAAAATAGTGACATGGCATGAGATTTGTCCAGAACCGAGTTCTCTGGGATGACTCAATAGAACCGAGTTTCTGACAAAACTTGTCACGTGTTATGGTCTTATTGAGTCTTTTGTTTTTTGTGTCTTTTCTTTTTTATGAAAATAGATCCTCGAAAAACGTTTTTTATTATTAAACTTTTTTTTCTGAACTTCTCTTCAGTTTTGACGTGCAGATGCTCTAAATATAAGAGTTAGCAAGTCAATTTTGAAGTTTTTTTCCACAAATCCATTTTAATTTAAATGGTTGATTTGTTTAAAACATACATTTTCCACAAATCCATTTTCATTTAAAAGTGATTTTTTTAAAAAACATACATTTTTATTGCTGTTTGTATTTATCTCCTTTTTTAAACATAAACTGAAACTTTTGATTCTCACCTTTACTGATTTGTGTTTATAAGTAGAAACAATTACCCTTTTAGTTTATCTGTCACATATAATTAAGCAATTATGTATTAGACTTATGTGTCATCAAGTGGTCATACTCCCTCTGTCCTATATTATAAGCAGACTAAGGAAATGTTGCTTATAATATAGGACAAAGAAAATATATGTTATGTACATGAAGGCTGTTGATTTCCCATGACTTACAAACTATAGATTCTCATACAATCATGTATATAGTATAATACAAAACAGTGATAATATAATATAGAAGTAATTCTGTGAATCTTCATAAGTTATCAGCTGTAATATAACCTTGTTATTAAAATTTACTTATTTTCACTTAGAACAAATCCTGGACAAACAGTACCAAAGAAAAGAGGCCCTACAAAAAATGTACTTGACAAAGTCATTGACTTTATTACGTTAGACATGAAGTGGCATTTGTTAGATTCTCATTACCTTTGATTGATTAAAGGATTAAAGTGTAAAATGTGAAACGTTCACTGCTTTTCTGTAGAAGTAACTTGTTAAAGAATAGACTCAGTATCTCTCAGTAATTATGTTCATGTAACAAACCAACAAAAATTAAAAATAAAAGAAAAGAAGAAGAAAAAGACAAAACTAAAGTCTCACCCTTTTTAGTGTTTTCTCATTTCTTTTTTGACCATTTTTGAGATCGAAAGACGATAACTTTTTTCTTTATTCTTCTTCGTTCTGCATCGGGATCTTATATTGTATTTCGAAAAGAAACAAAAAAATTTAATTGGAAAAAAAGAAAGAAAACACTGTTAAATTTCTCAAAGTCGATGCCTTTTTCTTTTCAAGTCACACCACAATTCACACAAACCCTTAATTGATTCCGAGAGAGAAAGAGAAAGAGAGATTAATTTGTGGTTAATATAAGTCTGGACCCTGAAGTCCCCACACAAGCTTCTCTTTGGTTTTGATGGATCCCAAGAACCCGAATCGACATCAAGTACCAAATTTCTTGAACCCACCACAACCACCGCGAAATCAGGGCATGGGAGGAGATGCTTCCGACGACAACAACAAGGACGAGAGTCATCATCAGCTTAATCATCTCAAATCAGCTGAGATTAAGGATTTCCAGATCGTGGTCGCTTCCGACAAAGAAGGGAACAAGAAGCAGCAGAGTCAGAATCACCAGCTTGGTCCTAAGAGAAGCTCCAACAAAGACAGACACACTAAAGTCGAAGGCAGGGGTCGGAGAATCAGGATGCCTGCGCTCTGTGCAGCTAGGATTTTCCAATTGACTAGAGAACTGGGTCACAAATCGGACGGCGAAACAATTCAGTGGCTGCTTCAACAAGCAGAGCCGTCGATTATCGCAGCCACCGGTTCAGGAACCATACCGGCCTCTGCTTTAGCCTCAGCTGCTGTCTCTAACCATCATCCTCAAGGTGGGTCTCTCACTGCTGGTCTTATGATCAGTCCTGACCTAGACGGTGGTGGTGGTGGGTCTAGTAGTGGTAGAACAAATTGGGGAGTTGGCGGCGGAGAAGGAGGAGCTTCTAGGTCAAATTTGCCAACTGGGTTATGGCCAAATGTAGCGGGGTTTGGGGCTGGTGTGCAAACCACAGGGGTGATGAGTGAAGGAGCTAATTACAGAATTGGGTTTCCTGGGTTTGATTACCCTGGTGTTTCCAACATTGGAGCTATGAGTTTTGCATCTATTCTTGGTGCTAGTGGTGGTAATAACAATCAGATGCCTGGGCTTGAGTTAGGGTTGTCTCAAGAAGGGAATGTTGGGGTTTTGAATCCACAGTCTTTTACACAGATGTATCAACAGATTGGTCAAGCTCAAGCTCAAGCTCAAGCTCAGGCTCAAGCTCAAGCTCAAGGTAGGGTTTTTCACCATACTCATCATCATAACCCTTCACATGAAGATCATCAGCAAGAGAGTGGTGAGAAAGATGATTCTCAAGGCTCAGGGCGTTAAAGATTTGATTTTTCTCTTATGGATTTGAAAAGCTTTTGGCTTTTTGTTTTGTGATAATATTGTTGTAGTTGTACAACTAGTAGCATGGAGAAGAAAAGAGAAAGAAAAAAGGGTTTATACCGAGTGAGAGTGATAATCTATATGCTTATTGAAACCTCTGCAAAAAAAACAAAAACACAGGTGGGATGATTTCAATTTGATACTTTCAGAGGATGATGATACAAGCGAGACTCGAAGAGCTTCTTTTTTTTTTTTTTTTGAGTGTTTGTGACATTTCATTTTGGCAGTTGTTGTTTGAAACTTGCAGGTGAAGTTTGTCAATAGACAAAGCCACATATTTTTCTGTTCCTTTTTTTGAAGCTTTGGAGTCTTAAGTTTGATCCAGAGAGGCTTGTTTTTAATAGTTTTGTGTGTTGTTGTTGCTTCTTTTGAATATCAAGAAACCAGGCTTTTCGATAATAGAATGGTCATACTTGCCTACCATGTTCTTCTATTGCATTTCCAGAGACCTTCCTCTTTCGCTCGATCTCTGGGAAATCAGTTAAGACTTTAGTTTGGCTTTGAGCTTCAATGAAGCTCCTATGATCTTAAAGTTCTCTTCTTTGACTATTACCTGCATTCATGTTATTGCTCTCAGTATCTTTAGCATCTCTCTGTTTGATCGAGTTTGAGCTTGATGCGAAGTTAACCGTGGAAAGGTTTTGAAATTGATACAGATAAGCTGTTTTCAACTTCATTTACTTTGAATCTTTTTAACACACACAAATTAAGAATTTTGCAGTCCCTGGATTTACGTTTACATCTTGCTTATAAATTATAATCCCCCAAGAATGCATATATATATATATATATATTGTTCTAACTCTTAAGAGTCGAAGTATATTTTAATCTGGTCCATGTAAAGCAATAAAGAGAAAAGTTCATGCTAGTACCAAAAAGAGAAAAGGGTTTAACGTGGTTACTACGGCCCACGAAGAAGAGTTTCACCTGTATCCCAAAAGAGAAACACCGTTTATGTATTGCGCATTTGAACTACGTGATGTTTTTCCACAGAGTAAACGACGCGCGTTGTTATAGAGAAGCGAGGAAACAGTATTGAGCTGTTTTGTCGAAAGATCGATTTGTTCTTTCGATCGCGACCAGTGACCGGCCCCAAGAATTAAACAAAACACTTCGCTTCGATTCGAAGAGGATTTTTTTTTTTTTTTTTTGGTTTCTTTGAGATCAGAGAAATTTGATTCATCTAAAAAAAACTGAAAATTTCTGTAGCGAGCTTATACATCGGAGAAGATGGACAACAAAAATGTCGTCGTTTGCGATAACGGCACCGGCGTACTTTTCTTCTCTCCTTTATTCTTTCGTTGTCAATCTAAGTATCTCGTTCTGTTGTTTCAGACTCCGATCCTTCGATTCCTCAAGCTTTTTTAGTTTAAACTGATCAAACATTCCATTTCTTGCTGGATTTCGTTAAAAAAAATCTTACCTTTTTTCTTATTGCATAACTTAGACTTTGTTGGGAATAAATGTTTGTCTTTTGAGTCTCTAATATAAAGATTTTGTTCTTCTTGTGGTGATTCGACTGATTTCAGTATGTAAAATGTGGATTTGCTGGAGAGAATTTCCCAACGTCTGTTTTCCCTTGCGTTGTGGGAAGGCCGTTGCTTCGGTATGAAGAATCTCTCATGGAGCAGACAGTGAAGGTTGTATATCTGTGGCCTTTTTCTTCTTATAAGACTTGAGAAGAAAACAAAAAACAAAAATCAGATCTTTACTTTGTATTTCATATCGTTTAGGATATAGTTGTTGGCGAGACCTGTGCTGAGCTCCGGCATCAGCTGGATATAAATTATCCTGTCCATAACGGTATTGTGCAGAATTGGGAGGATATGGAACATGTTTGGGATCACGCTTTCTACAACGAATTGAAAGTAAACTCCTTCTCCTGCTTCTCCTGGCAATTTGGTTTTGCTTGTGCATTTTTCTTGCACTTACTCTTGTGTAACTTCTTTGTTATTAACAGATCAATCCTTCAGATTGTAAGATACTGCTCACGGATCCACCTCTTAATCCTGCGAAGAATCGTGAAAAAATGGTATATGATAGTGTCAAGACTTGGTAGTAGTGCCAATTGCTTTTGATGGTTGTTGGAGTAGTAACTGATTTATTTTGCTGTGAAACAACAGATTGAGACAATGTTTGAGAAGTACAACTTCGCTGGCGTTTTCATTCAAATCCAAGCCGTTTTGACTCTGTATGCTCAAGGTGCTTATGGAGATTCTTGAAGGTTTAAATTTTCTTTTGTGTGTTTATAATATATAGCCCACCTGCTAAAAAAAATATTATGCGCTACTCTTTAAAGTTATTCTTGATTTCAGGGTTGTTAACTGGTTTGGTTATCGATTCTGGTGATGGTGTTACTCATGTGGTAAGCTACAGAAAACATTTGAAACTTTGCTTATACAGCGCTTACTTAACCGTCTTCGCCTCACATCTTAGGTTCCGGTGGTTGACGGTTACTCATTTCCTCATCTAACCAAAAGAATGAATGTAGCCGGTAGACACATCACAGCCTATCTCGTTGATCTTCTTTCTCGACGAGGGTGAGATATTGATTCATGAATTCAAATGTTGAACCTTAATAATTGACAATTTTGATGATATTTGAGATGTTTTATATTGGCTAAATCTGAGTTGCGTGTTCAACAGATATGCGATGAATAAAAATGCTGACTTTGAGACGGTCAGGGAAATCAAAGAGAAGCTCTGCTATATAAGGCATGCAAGGAATCTCCCTTAGTATCTGAGTACTAAGGCATTACAAAGAGTATGAAATATTAATTTTTTTTTTTTTTTTTTTTGTATTTGTATTTGTTTGCAGTTACGATTACAAGAGAGAGTATCAGCTTGGGCTTGAGACAACCATCCTTGTTAAGAATTATACTGTAAGTTCTTTATCGCGAGCTCTTTTAGTTTCTGGTATGAATCTGTCAGGATTGAGAATTTTTAAAATTTATAGGAAAAGATAGAGGCTAGAAACCCAACCTTTCTTATGATTAGAAGGAAAGAGATTGCATATTCGTAGCGAACTTGAGTCCGTAGAGGTTGTTGAAGATTCTTGCCATCTTTCCTTGTTTTCTTGGCCAGCCCTTCACAATAGTCGATAAAGAATTTATACTTTTGCGTTTTGCCTATTGCAGGCTTAAAAACTAACGTGTTGAGTTTTTGTACTGTGATCAGCTTCCAGATGGGCGGGTCATCAAAGTAGGCACAGAAAGATTTCAAGCTCCTGAAGCGCTTTTCACACCGGTAAAACTTATCCGCCCTCTGCTAATTCTCTTACCATCTTGTTGGCTCATCTCACAGAAGAGAATCTTTCCTCTTTTCTTTTGGTTTTCAGGAACTGATTGATGTTGAAGGTGATGGAATGGCAGACATGGTTTTCCGTTGTATTCAAGAAATGGATATTGATAACCGCATGATGGTATGCGTGCCTCTCACGCGTTCCTTGCTTCTTATTTCAGAAGAGATTCCAAAACTGATGATATATTTTTTTTTCTCAAAACCTATTGCTCTTTTTCTCCACAGCTCTATCAACACATAGTTTTAAGTGGCGGAAGCACCATGTACCCTGGATTGCCTAGCCGGTTTGTTTTCTCTTATTGGTTTCATAATTTTGAAACGAAGTTCGATGCTTTACATGTTAAATGTCTTATGTGTTCTCTTTGTTTCAGTCTTGAGAAAGAAATCCAGGATCGGTATCTTGATACTGTTCTAAAAGGAAACAGAGATGGCTTGAAGGTAAAAAAAACATCCTGATAAGTTCATGATATCACTGTCATTTTCTCGGTTTTTTAACCTTGTCTTTGCGGTTTTTTTTTTAATGAATTCAGAAACTCAGATTGAGGATCGAGGATCCACCTAGAAGGAAACACATGGTATACCTTGGAGGCGCTGTTCTTGCAGGAATCATGAAGGTTAGAAAAAAATAAGAGTTAAATGCTGCAACAAGAAACCCTGAGATTGTTTTCTGTGAAACGATTGCTAAGAGGAATATGGATTTGTTGAATGGTTTATGTTGCAGGACGCACCAGAGTTCTGGATCAATAGAGAGGACTATATGGAAGAAGGAATCAATTGTTTGAATAAGATGGGACAATCTTGAAACTTTAATAATCAAAACTGAAGCTTGTTTTAATAAGGGGCAGTCGTGCAATTTTTCGGGACATTTTAGGAGAATTGTGCAAGTTTGTGGCGTATTTTATAGCATTTGCCAAAATTTCGGGATCTTTAATTGCATTGGTGAAAGTTATCGAAAAAATCCATTTCGATTTTTAAGTCTGTGACAACTTCCACGGAAACAAAAATTTAAAATAGTAATGTAGCCAAAGGTCAAGAAGTACAGATGAAAGACATATCTCCGAGAAGAAGCAATAGTGGAAGATAATTTGTAGTTCAAAATCTCTACTTCTTGCCACATAAGGCAAGATCTCTCTTGAACGGTCTGAAATCCAAAGCATTGAATCCATAGATGCAGAGATTAGACCGTTTAGACTTAAACGCGACTTGATCCGTCGTGGCTTTATATCCAGGAACGTTGCAAGAAGAGTAGGAGGAGCTTGTACTTCCGATCAGGCTCGCTTGACAAGAAGTCGCGAGATTGTCTGCGTCAGCACAATCTAGAGAAGTAATGGCTACCTTGTAGAGACCGAACTCGTTAGTGGTTCTGTTTGCAGAGAACGTTACCGTCTCTCTTGTCGCTGACGAAGCTGACTTGAAGCTGCAGACTATTCTCACTTCCACCCCTGTTGTGAAGAAAACGTTAGAAAGAGAGTTTTTGTAAGAGAATTTAAAGAGATCTTCTTTTTTGGTAGCTTTTTGTTTAGTTACCGGACATGAAGTAACTGTGTTTGGAGAAACTGTTGTTGGAGCAGACGTCGCAGTAAACAAAACCCATTACAGTGATTTCTGCATTTGGTTTGGGCGATGAAAGTTTTTTTGGAGATAGAGAGTTTACTAACAGAAGCTGCAGAAGTATAAACAGAAACATTATCAGAATCTTCTTCATCTTGACCACGAGAATGGGACAATGTGTTCTTGCAGACAAGAAGAGATTAGGAAAAACTCCACTGTAATAGCTTCAGAAGTTCCTATTTTATATACAGATATTAATGCAGACGTGTCACATAGCATTAAGTTTGAGGACAATCGAGAAGAAAGTGATGTGAGGGGGAATAAAGAGAGGCGCATTTTTGGAGTGAAGATTATAAATGAGAGGAGAGGAATAGAATTAAAGGCAAATGCATACAAGATAGTGGAGAAACACTAAGTGAAAGTGAAGGTTATAAATGAGAGAACTAACTCAATTAAGTGGAAGATAGTGAAGAGACAGTGAGGAGTTAGGTGAGAGGACATTTACTGAGATCTCATGCTCTCTGTTTCGCTTGGAGTTTTGTATCTAAATTTCAAAAATTTGGCTATTGGACAGTGGAAAGTGTAGAGAAAGGTACTACCACTACTGACTGTCTTCTGCATGGACCATAAACATAATAGTTAATACATTACATATCATAGTTTGTAACTCAAGAACCAATATTGTGGTAATTTCATCAGGTTAGTACCGGTTTATTACTGATTTTCGGTTAGTGATGGACCGGATAAAGAGTGACGATAGAGAAGAAAACAGGTCTTAACTATTAGGTTTACTAAAGATGAACAGAACCATACAACAAAATCTGTTACAGAGATACTCGAATTCTTGGAAACAAGAAGGGAAACAAAAAAACTCGCATCTTTATAAAGGATCCTCCAAGCAAGAGTTTTTTCATCACAAAGCAAGAGAAACAACTTCAATAGACATCTTTGAACTTCTGATTAATATAGACTATGAAGCGTGAAAATGGTAATTTGTAGGGTCTTCTAGCAAAAACCACAGTGAAGCAAAACTTTGAGTCTTTTTTCTCAGATTGTAGATTTGATTTGGGCCTTGTTGTTCTCTCACATTATGGTACATGAGCAAAAGCTTCTCTGTGGAGCATCTTCCTCTTCGATTTTTTTCTCTGCAATAGAAGAGAAGAAAAAAACAATGAGATTAAGGGCTTTGTTTACCTTTCAAGAACAAGAGCTATAGAGAAGCAGTGTAAAGAACAAGACCTGGTCTTGCTTTTGTTGGGGACGGTTGCACGACAACATGCATTGTAATGACTGATTTAGGGAGATCATCAAATGGGGCTTTACACTGTGCAACAGTTTTACCATTCTCCAAAATCTTACCAGCATTTATCAACTTGATGTCACTAGCCGACTTTGGAACAATCTTCTTGTCTAAAAACAACACAATCAAACCCCCAAATTCGATTATTAAGCCAGTGGACAGAATAGGAAACAAACAAGTGTGACAAATGAAAGATTTTGCTGGATGCAGAATAGCAAGAATATGAAATTCGATTGTTAATACGTGTTTGTTCGTCCCTAGTAGATGTTTTGCCATATAAGAGAAGTGATTTAGTAATACAAACATAAAAGATTATGACTTATGCCTGAGTTGAGTTTTGGTCTATCAAGCCACAAGTAAGAAGAAACTGTTAAAACGTCGATCACAAGCTCGAGCAACCGTTTAATAATCTGAAGAAAATGGATGAAGCAAAAACATGGAAAACGTAATAAAAACCACAAAAAAAAAATGGACTCAAAGCTCACCTTTAGGCCACTCAGAGACGATTCTCTCCTTAAGCATAGAGACTGTGGCGGTTGGAGAGTACTGAAACGGGCCAACATCTGAACCGTCATATAACCGGAATTTAAGTTCTACCAAATCTTCCTCTGGCATTTGATCTCTCTTTCTCCCAAAACAAAACTCTCAGAAGATGGGTTTCAGCAGAAAGAATCCACCGAAACGAGACCTGAAACTATGTGTGTGTGTGTGTGTGTGTTTTATTCCTGCATTGAGAACAAAGAGAGATTTGGATCAATTATGAAATTTCAAATATAGTCGAAATCAAGAACTTGGACCAAAGACGATGCTTTTTATCAACTATAAGGATGGGTAAATCAGAAATCTATCAAGGACAAGAAGATTGCCCAAAATTTCAAAACTTTGGACTCATCTCACCGACCTAGATTACACAGAAAATTAACACACGAGGACAAAAATGTTACTCGAACTAGACATTTCAATCAATCTCAAAGTCTGTTGAAACTCTCAATCGGGTAACAATACCAGCAGAAATTGGGACAGTTAATTAGACACCAAGAATTCAGTAAAGATAAGTGTTTCGAAAGATGAAGGGATGAGAAATGGCTACTAAACTAAACCTTAAAAGAGGGAGGAGATTCACTTAAGCAGCCATTATCAGGACAACTTTTCCTGGGTATGCGTCTTGAGACTGAGAGAATCGAGAAGCAGGAGAGAAACCCTTAAAAAGGTGATGACCTAATCTCGAAGTTTTGCTCTCTCTCTCTCTCTCTCTCTCTGAGTTTTCTGATATTTCTTCTTCAGGATTGCCGCGTTACAGGGAATCCCTGACGAGTAGAAGGAGATAAAGACAAGGAAAAAGTGGAAAAATATGGTTTTTTTACTAGTCAAAAAGAAAAACTTGTCGGCGATTTGACCAGACTTAAAAATGAGGAGAATGATCTCAAAACTTGGTCCAATCTGGCTTAACTTTTTCAAGTGACTGCCAACGTTAATATTCATCGAATCTTCGCATTAATAGAAACAAGAAGAAAACTGGAAACATTTATTGAAATGAGTCTCACAGTCACAGTAGATCTCAGAGCAAAAAGAAAGTTTTGTTTTTGTTTGAGTTTACAGAAATGATGATGACGATATGTGCACAAGTATTGAATTCAACGTAATTTAGAAGGGATACAACGCACATTCCAAGAACGTAAATCCTAATCAAACTCCCATTAAAACTGTACTTTAACAACACAAAAAAAAAAAAGTGAGAGCCTAAACCCTAGAAACAGATTTCTCTACTGCCGAGTAACGGGTGTCATAGAGACCGATGAGTTAATGCCATAGAAACCATCTTGTCCCGTTAAATTCTGGTATGTATTATCGGATGGAGCAGAGGTTGCTGGAAGTGGACCGAGCCCAGGAACCCAAGCACCTTGTTGTTGCTGTTGTTGTTGTTGTTGTTGAGTGGTTGCAGAAGTGGTTGCTATGGTGTAGTTGAATGGTGTGTGGTTTACAGGACCGGGAGGCTGTAACGGCTGAAAGAACTGAGGTTGAAGCTGGAACGGCGGTGGTGGACTGGTGGTGACTGTGGATGTTGTTGCGGCGTTCTGTTGGAGAAAGGACTGGTCATGGTTTTGGAGCTTGGGCCTTTTCTCTGGCGGGTAATCGACGGATGGTTGTGTTTCTGTTACAGCTGAGGAAGCGTTGCTTCCAATGATGCCTTCAGAGGCTAAGGACGAGAGAACGTAGGAGAGCATCTCAGCTGAGGAAGTTGATGCGGTTAGCTTAGCTACCACTGCGGCAGCTGCGGTTTTTCTTGGGTCTACCACTGATTGAGTTGGTGGGTTTGAAGCAAACATAACCGGTGCAGATTGTTCCACATCGCTGTGTGTGAAGCTTTGCGGTGCTGCTGCTGCCGCCGATGAAACTTTGATGGCTTCTTTTGACTCTTCAACTTCTGTAGCAGGTGGATGTGAGCTACCACCATGGTCTGCAAACTGTTTGCAGAGCTCACCAGCTCTGTCTGATTGAAACCGAGCAATCTGAAATTGTAGCACAATGGATATAGCAGTTTAACTAAGTAGCGTAAAGACAAGGCAACATTGTTTGGAAAAAAAAAGCTAGCTTGAAAGCTAGACCAGTGCATCTCGAAAAATTACTGCTCATAAGGTTTGTGATGTACTGTGTAATAAAAACGTGTGAAAAGCGGAATTCAAGTTTGTTAGTACCTGAAGGTGGTTACGGACTTGCTCCAACTTGTGCTCCTGCACAAATAAAGAAATGTGAGGTTTGTGGCAGAGCAATCAAAGATGATACTTTTGTAAGCAAATGCATAAATGGAAACCTGTTCTTGTAAAGCCTCTCTCAGATGAGAGACAAGACTTGTTCTAGATGTCTCTATTGCCCCTAGCTGTTCGATGCAATCTCTCAGTATGGCATGTTGTCCCTGCACCTCCTTTACCACCGCGGGGCCAGGGGTGTGTCCTGTTTAAAACAACACTCAAGAAGTAAGATAGTAAAAACAACTTCATATGATAGGTGGATGCTTGAACAAGGACTTGATTTACAAGTAAAAGAAGTGTAATATATTCACAAGCAGTAAAGACACGTCCCAGCAATCCGAACTGCAGTAAGAGTTTCTTTAGGATCCAAAATTAACCAAAATATGTGCGACTGGTTATTCTTGTTGGGGTTTAGGGGATTATGAAGTTGTGGAGATTCTTCCTAATGGCGAGATTAAGCTCTCTCAATATCAACTGATCTGGCTTATCAAATGGTAGGAGACACCATGTGGAAAGGATGAATTGGAAAGAAAGGGCGTGTTGTATAAAAAAAAAAAAAAAATTTAAGATTCGGGTTTTAATACAAAGGGTGTGTGGTAAGAAAATAGACCAAACGAGTCGAGTTTTTAAAACAGAAGAATGTAGAAATCTGCAGCTATGTAGCTTGGCACTTGATAAATAAAGCATATCGACACATCTGCAGCAATGTAGCAGCCAATAGACGGTGATACCTGAACTAAGATCTCTCTCAACCTCCACCGCTGCTTTCTCAAGGTAACCAGCAGCATTAGTACATTTTCCAGCAATAACATCCTCATTGATCTGAACGCCGTGAAGAGCTTCAACAGCAGAGACTAGTATCTCCAGCGGAGTCCCATTTGCCGGTTTCTGTTGAACAGACTGCAAAAATAACAGAGAGAGTTGATCATGTTGCTAGCTTGGAAGAACTTCAAAGCAGATATGATCACATAATGGTGGACCTTATTGACAAATGAACTCAGAGGTAAGCAAATGCTTGCATAAAAGACTTTGACTTACAAGCTTAAGTGGCACGAGGGGTCCGTTTCTGGTTCCATTTTCAGGCTGCCTACCGAGAATTTCTTCTTTGAGAATTTGTCCACGGGATCCAAAAACCTTCCTCTCTTCCCATATGTTAACCTTGAAGACAAAATTACGATACTTAGCAGTGCATTTCTCATGTCAAATCCCTAAAATCGTTTCAATAGCTGGCATCTTCATGTTCATCAAAAGCCAAAACAACGAGAAATTTCAGAGCAACTGGTAGATAAAGAATTAACTTTGGCATACCAACCGACGTGCAGATTTTCTTCCAAAGTCATCACCATTTTCAATCACATCACGAAGAGCGTCGGGGAGTACTTTCCAGAACTCACCTACAAACTCCGAACCCCTTCGCCTACTGTTCTGCAGTATATCATTCGCGAGGTACAAGTATGCCAAGCGTTGCTCACGTGGGGAACAGTGAAACTGCCTACCCCATGTTTCTACAACATGTTTTGCCTTGTTCATGTGAAAGATACACCAATGTGATAAAGCTGTCTATTGTCAAGGAAGAGACACCAGACTAGTATACAAGGCGACGGCAAGAAAGAAAAACACAACACATGCGACTAATCAAAGATAAACTATGTTACAACAAACGCAAGTTGGGAGAGTCCAGAAACTTATTCGCGGTCCACATTATATCAGATACACCTCCAGTACAACTTTGAGAAACTCCTAGGGGAATGAGCGATACTCTACTTGAGAAGAGCATACCAATGCTCTCATCTTATACCATTGTTACCCATTTACTTAGATACTGGTTCTGTCTAGCCTTTTCAAAGCATCCATTTAACTACAAGAAACCAATGAAAGTACAGACTACAGAGCTTTACCAAAACCAAAATCAGATAGACGAGAAACCCATATACAAAAAAAAAAACACAGAGGATACTCTCTATGCTTGCTTGAGAATTGTTGAGCTTGGCAAGCTTCTCAACTAATATCTGAGCATTAAATGAACTCCCCATTGTTTCAACCGGAACTTTCACCAGCTCAAAAACCAGTGCGCCTTCACAAGTCCAGAGAGAAACAAGTTAGGAACCCTAGATTCATTTACTTAAGCATAATCGAATCAACAGAAAAGAAAACAAAAAGGTGAAAACTTTGAATATTATTAGAAACAAAGAACATGTTTAAGCAATTGAGAATCACAAGCTGAAAATACGGAAAAAAAAGCTCATGAATTTTACAGTACACATACACTAGCACAACAAGTAATCCACTAAATTTTTCAGAAAGACTAAGCGAGAAACTAGACAATAGGACAAGGGCGTGCAGAGAAGGAACTAGAAAGTGTCTTCAGAACATCAAAACTAGTGTAAACCCTAATGTGCGAGAGATAACCGGAGACCAATTTCAGCAGAAAGCAACTACAAACAAAAAATCAAGCGAGAGGATGAGTTTAAGAGAATTTACAGAGAGAAAATCAATCAGAAAGAGGAGATTATTGTTGCGATGAGGCTCGAGCTAAGGGAACATTGCAGTAAAGGGCCAAACGATTGAAAAGGAAAATCACAGTGACTAAACGGCGCCGTTCTCTCTGATTACGTCTCCAAAATCCGCCGGAGAAGTTGAGCAGTTGAGAAAAAAACCTGGAAACAATCTTCGTCGTGGTCGTAGATGTGGATGATGATCACCGTGAGATTTCTTATTCCTCTATGGGCTTTATTAAGCCCAAATTCGTATATTTATTGAAAACGACGACGAATTGGCCTGATGGGCTATTTATAAGATTTAGGCCCAGACTGATGAGAAACGACGCCGTAACAGCAGTGTTACTGCCACCGACACGTAATGACGTGTCGGATCGAATCTAAAGCTTCTGTCTGATAATGAAACTGAACACACTCCTCGAGTCTCATTCGACGGAGAAACGATGAGGAAGAAATGAAGCGCGGTGGAATCAGAAGGAGGCGATTGTTCGGGAGGACGATTCTATGTACCTCCGTGATTTTCTTTATCGGTTTCGGTCTGTTGTTGCTCACGCTCCGCTCTGTGGATCCCAATTCGCCCTTCATCGATGAGGACGACGACGATGCTGTTTCCGACGAGGAGACTGCGAGATGGAGCAATTCGTCGATCGGAGATGCTAACGTAGGCGGAGGTAGGCTCTGCGCGACTGTAGAGGAGATGGGAAGCGAGTTCGATGGAGGAGGCTTCGTGGATCAAAGCCTCAGAGTTCGAGATGTTATCCGACGCCATTTTCACCTGAATGGTGAGAATATTCAAATTTTTTGAAACTCGACTTCTTATTTGTTCATGTCGAAGTAAGACTAATAGCGTTTTAGCTGAATTAATGTAATGAATATGTGTATATATATGATGAAAATGGTTCTTGGGGTTTTCGCAGGCGCTTCAGCAATTCGTGAGCTACCTCCGGAGCAGTTTTGCCGACATGGTTTTGTACTTGGGAAAACAGCGGAAGCTGGCTTCGGGAACGAAATGTACAAGATCTTGACCTCAGCAGCATTGAGCATAATCTTGAACAGATCCTTGATCATTGGCCAGACCAGGCATATATTGGTTCTTTCTCAATCCTTTTTCTCAATTTTTTCGGGAACTAACTATATCGAACTTTAGATTCAGTCCCTGAACAGTAGTAGCTTTTGCTTGCGTTAGTTTCTGTTATCTGTCTGTTTATATCTTTCTCTGTCTTTTTTTTTTTTTCTGTCTCAGGGGGAAATATCCATTTGGTGATTACATAGCTTACTCCAATGCTACATTTACATTGAGCGAAGTGAAGCATCTGTGGCGACAAAAAGGCTGCGTGAAGAAATACGGAAAGCGGCTTGTAATGAGATTGGACGATTTTGAGAAGCCAACCAAGACTAACGTCTTATGCAGCAACTGGAAGAAATGGGAAGAGCCTATTATATGGTCAGTGGGGTTTACACAAAAGATACAACATCGAATGCGTTTGTGACAATTTAACAATTATTTTCAGGTTTCAAGGCACAACAGATGCAGTGGCAGCTCAGTTTTTCCTCAAGAATGTGCATCCGGAGATGAGAGCTGCTGCGTCTGAGCTGTTCGGGGAGCAAGGAACCTCGTCGCCACGAGCGAATGTGTTTGGAGAGCTGATGATGAGCCTCATATCTCCCACGAAAGATGTGAAAGAAGCAGTCGACTGGGTTCTAAAAGAGACCGGAGAGCCTGATATTTCACTACACATGCGAATGTTGACGAGCAAGTATGTCCATAAAACTCGATATCAACATCTGTTTTTTCTTTTCTTCCGTGCAGGCTGACTAAATCTTTTTCTTACTTGTCATGATCTCTCTTCTAGATCTGTTAGACCTCTGCGTGCAGCGATAAACTGCCTAGAGAAAGCAGTTGACAGACTCGGCATATCGCAACCGAGAGTGGTTGTAGTGTCTGACACGCCATCTGTAGTGAAAGCTATGGAACCAAACATGAGCGCAGTCGCTGAGGTATTTATGATATCTATACAGACAGACAAGTATAATTCCATTTCCATGCGTGGCGAGAGCTAAGTCAGTTGCAATGGTGTTTGCAGGTTCTACATTTTAATTACAAGCTTTACCGAGGGAATATCGCGCAACGTGGCCGCGGGTTACCAATGCTGGATTTCAGAATCAAAGATTGGGGTCCTGCACCGAGATGGGTCGCATTTGTGGATTTCTTCCTCGCTTGCCGCGCGAAACAGGCGGTGATCTCCGGCGCTAACAGGCGAGTAGGGACCACTTATGCTCAGCTGGTTGCTGCGTTAGCCGCTGCAAACAGTCTCAGTTAAGATAGTTTCCTCACACTTGTTTTCTTTTCTTTTCATCTCTCAGCTCTCCTTAACTGGTTTCTGACTGGATATATATAATATAATATATATTGACAGAGGATGGTTCGAGCAACTCGAGCTTTGCGTTCCTGAGTAGTTTCCAGAGCAGTCTGTTAGCAGACGGTCTGAAGAACCAGGTGGGTTGGGGACATGTCTGGAACCGATACGCTGGGCCGTTGAGCTGTCCTAAACAGCCAAACCAATGCGCCTTCACGCCGCTTGCACCTCCCGGTTGGTGGGACGGTTTATGGCAATCGCCCATCCCACGGGACACTCGCAGGCTTGCGGCTTACGGTATTGAGCTTTCTGGGTTTGGTACGGTTAACGAAGACCGGTTCCACGCCTTTTGTAGCACCAAGAAAGACTACTTAAACACTGTAACAATCATTTAGTCACCTTTTGAAATTGTTTTGGCCTCTTGGTTTAATCTAATCTTCCTCTTATCTGTTTTCCACTCCTTAGATTGAACTGGAACGTCTTACAATTTCTAAAGAACCGGATCAGAAACGAACAAATCAAACCAAAACAAAAGGGTTAATATATATAACCGAAATTCATTTTCCTCAATATGAATATTATTAAAGTAATAATTGTTTGTAAATATTTTTGGCGAGAAAAAAAAAAGCCTTGTGAATATGCTTTTCAAAAGTCTTGTGAATATTACTAGCACTTGATATCTCGAAAGTTGAAACTAAAACTAAAAGTTATAGGCTTATAGTTATAGACTAGTGTTGCGAGGTTTTTACTTATTCCGGTCGTAACTTTGTGACTACTGTGTCTTGCGGCTTAGATGTCAATGTGCGGATAGGTTCATCTATAGTGTGGTCGGATCTTGTGATGAACGTAAATAAATAGTTACGTATATGGAAAAATAAAATTTGATCACAGTAAGAAACAAATTTGTAAAAGGATAGATTTTATAACAGATATATGCATTAAATTCCTAATTTGATTATTGTTTCCCAAAAACCATTTGAGTTTTTAATTTCTTATCCATACAAGATTTGAACAAAATGTATCTAAGCGTTGTTGGTTCATGTTTTGAAATAGAATAACACACAACATACAAAGGTATAGTTTTAAAACTACAATTCTGTATGTCCAAAATGATTTGTTTCCCTCACTTCCATAACGCGTTCGCTATGATTTGAAGAATCTATAGAAATTTAAAAAAAAAATGTTTCGAACTTTAGAGGATTTTTATGGGATTGAATATTAGCAATGATATTTTATTTGCAATAATAGTCTGCATGCGTTGTTAAGCTAGACCAAGAATTATAGAATTTAAATTTTTTAAATCTTCAAACAATTTCAGAAAAAAATTGATAAAAAATAAGATATTACTATTGGGTTAAAATTATTTTTATCTATCCAGAACATCATTTAAAAAAAAAATCATTTATGTATAAAGTTTGAAACAAAAATTATAATTTTTGCATATAAGACACGTTTGACATACAGGAAAATACTTAGATTATTTTATAAAAAATACAGTCAATACGAAAATTATTTTTTAACTAGTGCCATATATATTTTTTAACGATGCCATATATTGATGATTCATTCGCTGGAGAAGTGAAACCAAAGACAAGATCATGCACTGTTAGGAATCTTCAAAATGGTGATCAGTTTCGTCAAGGATCTCCTCCTATAACCACAAACCCAAAAACAAAAAAAAAAGTCAAGTCTCAAAAAGCCATCTAAATGCAGGATGTCTGCATCATTGTCCTTTAACCACTTCTTGGTCTTACTTCTCTTAAACGAACTTGCTCTATTTGGAAAGCTCTTCCACTTTTGAAGCGACCTCTTTGTCCTCAGCATTCTCTCCTGAGGAGTTCCCTCACCATCCACATCCACTTGAACTTCCTTAACCTTCTCTATTAGACAACTATAGCCAAAGATTCTCTCAAACTTGAAACTCAGCAGGACCATGTTTTTAGTGAAATTGGAAATCGAAAAATCAAAGGAAGAGAGACGACGGAGCTCCGACGGGAGAGAAGAAGAAGAAGAACCGAATTTGGCGGATCCGAGGATGGAATTGGAAGTGAGAGAGGAAGCCATGATCAGATGTTAAAGAACCAGAGAAGGAGTCTCGGGAACGAGGATTTCGTCGCGGTTTGGGTCGATTCAGATTTTTTTTGCTTTTTTTCTTACGGACCAAAACGACATCGTTTTGAGTCCGTTTCGAAGAGTCCATTCCGACGTGGCGGCTGACGTGTCGTCTGACTCATTCCACAAAACGCAAACGCGATATTGACTTCGGTCAAAGGTTGATTTGTCCAAATAGTGAATAGTATGGGTACTAAAAGTTACATTTAACACAAGTATGGGTACTAATTGGCACACATAAAAAGTGTGGGTACTAATCGGGACACCTGATACGAGTTGGGGTACGAATTGGCCGCTTTCCCGTGGTTTGATTGTTTACGTTCGTGTGAAAATTCTCTCAAAAATATTCATATCATTATTGAATCTTCTCAAATATCTCAAAACTTCTGATTTCTTTCCAGATTATATAATATAATTATTTTTTAAATTTATTATCTTTGCGTATAAGGCACGGTTGACATACATAAAAAAGCGGGCTTTTGTTTTCTCCTATATAATTTTAATTTTTTGGTTTTCTCCCAACTTCGATTGTATACCTATTTTAAAAAATTTATTATCTTTGCCTATAAGCACGGTTGACAAAAAAAATCCCAAATTTTTTATTTTTTTTGTATACCTATTTTTAAATTTTTATTATCTTGGCGTATACAGCATGGTTTGACAAAAAAAAAAATCCCGAGAAAAAAAAAATAGTGTAACTAATCCAATATATCTATTACTAATAAAAGTTGACCCTATAGACCATTGAGAGTGTCCACCTAGGATTGAAAAAACCTAATCTGATTGGTCCACATAGGTATTAATATTTTAATTAAATTAAATTTCCTAATTAACATATAACTTATTAAAAATTACCTATTAATGACATATTTATATTTTTAATCTCAGTGGAAAATTAAAGTGTCCACCTAAGATTGAAAAAATCTAATCTGATTAGTCGACACAGGTATTAAATTTTTAATTTAATTAAATTTCCTAATTAACATATAACTTATTAAAAATTACTTATTAATGGTATATTTACATTTTTAATCTTAGTGAAAAATTAAAAATCTATTACAAGGTTCAAGTTAATAGATTCACATGCCTAATCCTTTTTACAGCATTTTCACAGGCCCCTATTCTTTGCCCAATGAGGAACAATTCCGAGCCACTTGATTCCTGTAAGTTTTTGAAATCCTAAGGTATTAAGATTTTAATTTAATTAAATTTCTTAATTAACATATAACTTATTAAAAATTACGGATTAATGACATATTTATGTTTTTAATCTTAATGAAAAATTAATAATCTATTACGAGACTCAAGTTAATAGATTCACAGGCTCTATCATCTTTACACAATTTTCACAGGTCCTTCTTCTTTGCCCAATGAGGAGCAATTCCGAGCCACTTGATTCCTGTAAGTTTTTGAAATCCTAATTGCTTTATGATTAGGATAGTTACTCAATTTTCGATACACGTTTCAAATAACTTGATTCCTATTGTATAGATAATTAGGATTATGATAATTACTAGATTTATATTTACCAATTCTCTAATTTCCTTATTGTATAGTGATTCTTTTTAGCATTAGGAATATGTTGATCTTACATTGTCCTATATATACATCTTGCTTATTGTCTCCTGAAACCAAGTTCAAAATAAAGTTATTAACGATTTTTCAAGATTTTCAAAAGCAAAGGCTAATTCAAGCACTTCTTTCTCGAGTCAGGCACTTCCCTCTGTCGTCTTCGACAACCTCAAAAAATGTTTAAGCAATAATGAAGTGCTTGCCAGAGTCATCTACTTCTGGGAGGCACGAAACGTCAAAAATGGTAGATTACTTTTGGGTTTCGAACTACTTCTCATTGATCAAAAAGTATTTGCAAATCTATGTTTAGTGATTTATGACTTTAGCTACGTTTCTTCAAATTCGTAATATATTTATGATTTTTGTTTTGTCAATTAATTTTCTGCAGGCATCTGTCATCCATGCATTCATATCGGCTAACCGAATAAGCATATATAAAACAGACCTGAAAACCGAAGCGGTTTATAGAATCGGAAAGTTCTTAATCCTAGACAATAAGAAATCCTACGGAGTCACTTCTCACAAATTTCTAATCCAATTCACAGTAAAAATAACATTGGTTGAGGCTGAGTATTCTGACCTTTCTATTGAAAGGCAAAAAATTTTCTTATGAAGAACTTAAAGAATTAGTCGACATGAACATAGACCTTTACGGTAAAACACACTTCCTTCTATCCATATAGACATAATCATATTATATTACTATCATGTGCTTACACAAAATTTGTAATATAATTTTCTGTCAACATGTAATATATTGAATTTCAACCAAAGATTTTGTTGCATGCCCTGATGAAATAACTTTACAATACATTTGAAATTTCAATTTGACCGATATTATGATTTTAGTATATAATATTATAGAATAATCGAAGATAGATTATTAAAATATTTAAGATGCAATTTGCTATGTTAAAAATATAATTAACAAAAAATATAATATTTAATTTAAATTAGATTTTTTTTTTAAAATGAAAAAATAATATTAATATTTTAAAAAAAAATATATTTTTTTTTGAAAAACTATTATTACATTAGTGAAAGACTCTATTGAGTCTCTGAGAATGACACAATTTATAATGAGTTTCTTTTGTTTTATTTGATTAATAATATTATGTTAATATTTTGTTATCATATATGCAAATTTATATTACGAATAACTTTTGAGTTGAGAGGATTGACATGTACTTTTTTGATGTGAGGGTTTTTTGCAAAAATAATTTAGTTTGATGTTTTTTTTTGCATACTTTTTTAAAAAAAATTTGATAATTCAATGTCATAATATATGTAATGGATATATTACGGGTGACTTTTGAGGTGGATGGTTTGATTTATATTTTTTTAAAGTGAAAGTTTTTTTGCAAAAATACAAAAATCATAATATTGTTTTTAAAATATTAAAACGTAACCCGCGCGTAGCGCGGGTAAAACACCTAGTATTACAATGAAGAATTGTGGTGATGTGAAGGGTAAACTTCCTACAAAGAGTTTAAGATCGTATGGTATTACCCCAAAAAGTAATTAATCGATTTTATCACCACATATTTTTTGCCCCTTGTCTTATCAACTTAGGAAAGAAGCAATTTGTGTGTAACGTATCATGTTTGTGCACCCATGCGTTTCTATGTAGATTACGTGTCTTTCCTTTCCATTCCAGTCCTAAACCTTTCAAACCTTCGAGTCTAATCCCCACAGAATTGTAGGCCTCTCGTGTGGATAGAAATCTGCTTCCTTTCGACCAATTTCTCTCTTCAGGGGGTTTGCGTTTTTTTTTTTTCTGAGTTACACCTCGCAAATTTCTCCCCTTTTTCTCGTTATTCTGACATAGATTTGATTGGATAATCCCCAAAAGTCGAATCTGTTACTCGTGTTTGTCGTGTTCTTGAGGGTGTTTGTCAGGTTCCTCAATCAATCAAAGTTTTGATCTTTTGTGGTGTCTGTCACTGTTTTCTGAGTGACACACGAGTGGAATTAAATATGGTGCTGCTTTGTTCGTGTTTTGGGATGAGACCGAAAGCAAACATGAAGGAGAAGCAGAAACAAAAACAGATGCTCAAATCCAAGCTTGATCAGATATCCCGACGTGACGTGGCTTCTTCGTCTTCTAGTTCTCTCACTTCCTATGATCCTTATTGTTTCTCACATATTTATCTTTGGTTACATTTTGCTGAAATCTAAGTTAATCTTGAGATTAGTCAATCAATCCAAGAGTTTTAATAAGTCTTTCTCAAAGTCTCTCTTTGTCTTGTTAGTGCGTAGCTTATCAAGTAATGATACAGAGTTTTGGTCTATGTCAATTGTATGGATCATATAAATATCGAGTTAGGGTTTTTTGTTTTATAGTGCAAAGATTCTGATAACCCAATAACATTTCTTATATATATATATATGGTTAATCAAAGTCTCTCTAATACACTTGATTCGGTAACATGTGATACAGTCTCTCAGTCATAGTGTTGGTTTTGTTCCTCTGTAGCGGTACCAGCAAGAGCTGTACCAGATTCAGAGACGCCGCAACGTCCTCGGGACCGAACTCTAAGTTTCACATACAGTGAGCTCGCCACTGCGACAAACAACTTCAGGGACTCTAATATGATCGGATCAGGTGGATTCGGTAATGTATTTAAAGGAAATCTACAACAAACTGGACAGGTAATTTAATTTAAAAAAAAATCTTTGGAATAATTAACCAAATCAATGATCTCTTGGAATTTCCCTAGTTGTTGTAAACCCTGTGAAATTAATCTCTAAACCCTTTGCTTTATTGTTGGTCTAAATTCAAGAAAGTGGCTGTTAAAAAGCTTGATAGGAATGGTGTTCAAGGAGACAAAGAGTTTCTCGTGGAAGTTCTAATGCTCTCGTGCATGCGCCATGAAAACCTCGTCAACCTTATTGGTTATTGTGCTGAAGGCGATCAAAGAATCGTCGTCTATGAATATATGCCTCTTCGATCTTTAGAAGATCTTCTTCACGGTAAAAATATGAATCAACGTAAACCCTCATGCATCCTCAAGGAATTGAATTCAAGAGGGAGACTCATTTAAATCTTGATTTTTTTTTTTGTTTTGTTTTGGTCAGATCGCCGAGCTGATCAAAAGGTTTTAGATTGGATCACAAGGATGCAGATAGCTGTAGGAGCAGCTAAAGGGTTAGAGTACCTGCACAATGTAGCAAACCCTCCTGTGATATACAGAGATTTGAAAAGTGCAAACATATTGCTAGATCGTCGCTATAAACCAAAGCTCTCTGATTTTGGACTTGCTAAGTTTGGTCCGACTGGTGATCAGTCTCATGTCACTACTAGAGTTATGGGAACTCTCGGGTATTGCGCACCTGATTACGCGCTGACCGGAAGATTGACGTTAAAATCTGATATTTATAGCTTTGGAGTTGTGCTTTTGGAGCTTATCAGTGGACGCAAAGCTATTGGAGACTCATTCATGGGTTCGCGACGTCTTCTTGCGAGTTGGGTAATGCACTTATCGAATCTTATTTTGCTTAACAAAAGGATTAGNTTTTTTTTTTTTTTTTTTTTTTTTTTTTTTTTTTTTTTTTTTGGTTTTATCAATGAAAAAATATATTGTATTTGTGATGACCCTTTATTGGTTTGAACAGGCACGAACATTGTTCATGGATGACAACATAAGGATGATTGTAGATCCACACTTACAAACACAGGGTCGTCACATGGAATCAACTCTGACAAACGCTCTTGAAGTGGCGCTTACGTGTGTGAGCGCAGACGCAAGCGCTAGGCCAACGATCAGCGAAGTAGTGATCGCTCTAGATTACATATTTGAGGAAATAAAGAGCAAGCAGAAGGAAGTAAGCATTGGAGGTGGACGTGGACGAGGACGAGGTTCGGAGAAGACAGCGTCGACATCGAGGATGGTGAATGACAAAGGAAAAGGAAAAGCAAAAGAATATGGAAGTGATAGAGACGCAATGGTCGCTGAGTCTAAGTCTTGGTTTGCGCAGAAGGGAGAAGATCTAGCAAGGCAGAGAAATGAGCCGCCACCATCGTCGAGTACTTCAAAGCCTTGAAAATGAAGAAATGTTATTAATTGTTTTTCTTTCGTTCTATGCTTTGAGTATGTAAACTTGAAATTTTCTTTAGGTTTGACATTTTTCTTAGCATTTTTAAATCTCAGATGTCCCTAATTTCTAGTTCTCATTTGATTTTAGTCATTGTGGGGTTGTGATTTATCTACCATTGAATTAAGCACAATGATTTTGGAAAATCATTCCAGAATGCTTATGATTCTGGCGGTGCAAATTGTTTCGTATCAAGCTATCGTTCATGAACGCAAAAAAAATTAACGGTACGAGAAATAGAACTTGGTAGTTTTGTACTAACATCATCATTTTTGAGATTGTAGAAAAGCGGCAAGAATATAATGTATTTTTATTTTATTTTTGTTTATAAATGATTTATTCAAATAAAAATTATATTGTTATTAAGCTGAATCAATCTCATATTTTATTTTGTTACTTGATATTCTACTAAATTGAAAGGTAAAAGTTATACGATTCTGATAATCACATAATTTGAGAAAAACACAATCAAGCATAGAGTACCTAAAGTAATTAGTAAATTAACTTTTACGGATAAAGAAAGCTAAAAACAAATGTGAACAAGCCATCAGAAATACTTTTACTACAAAAACAACTATAATATAGGAGGTTACAAGGAGTTGGAGAAAATCATATCTACATATACCATCTCTTACTAATTGTCATATTTTATTTATAACAGAATCGTCTCTTACGAATATATGTACATTTAAAATGTACGTATATCTTTATCATTATTTCTTCCCACTAAAATAGTTTACCGTTTATAGCACAAACAATGGATTCTCCACACAAAAATGTGTGAATAAGAAGAGTTTCGTATCAAAACTCGTTTTTGTTTTTTTGCATTGGTTTTAATGTCGAACCGTAATTTTTCTTTGTGTATTTTATAATGGACATATATTTTTTAAGGCCCACTTGGATAATTCACATTTCCATGTTTATGCAGAAGGTGAGTCCATCATAACCCATTTTGTTGCCTGCATCATTGTTCTCCTTTCCACCTTTTTCCCTCGAGATTTAAAACATAACATTTTTATCTTACTTTCATCATCATTAATCACCATTCACTATTATTAGTGTTGATCTTTACTAGGTGACAAACCAATGACATAATGACACGTCAGGTAATATACCTTGTTCCCATACGGCTGCCAAAGTAAGAAAGATAGACTAAAACGACGGTCACAGTAACTAAAACGACGGTCACAGTAGGTAAGACGACGGTCACAGTTTCTTTATTTTTTGTTGTTTTTTTTCTTTTTATAATTATAAAACGAGAAAAAGAGAAGAAGAATGAAAGAAAAAAAAAAAATAAGTTTGGGAGGAAACCCACCATTGAAATTGGAGGAGAAGGGGCAAACCCAAAAAAAAAAAAAAACAACCCTTCTTTTGCGCTGGCTTACTCGTGCCCTTGTCGGCTTACTTCGCCGGAATCTGAAGAATCCATTCGCCGGAGACTACCTTATTCTTCTCCTCCTTCTTCTTCTCCTTTGTTGTTCCTCTTTTGCTTTTCACTTCTGAGGAAACGGTTTTTGAAGCTCAGCTCCTGGTGACGCCGTCGAGAAAGAGAGAGAGGAAATTGAGGCTGAGAGATGTATGTAGTGCCTCCGCCTGAGCGATCCGATTTGGGATCGAACGGTGATTTAAGGGTTTACCAAACTTGGAAAGGCAGCAATGTGAGTTTTGTTATGTGAACTTTTTAGTTTGCTTTTGATTTTCCCAATCCTATGGTTTCTGTTGTTCTTCAGCTAGTTGCTTGATTACTCTTCCTCTCTCTGTGTGTGTGTGTGTGTGTGTGTGGGGATTGGTTGTAGCTATTCTATGAAGTGGTAAATTCTCCGTCAATGGACTCAGATCAGCTCTTTCCCAATTTCAACCTAATTCGAATTGGAATTTTGCTTCCTGTAAAAAAAAATGTTAGCCTTAGGAGAATCTAGGAAGTACTTTTTTCGAGAATCCGAGATTTTGATGTCGTTTTCAAAGGCTTTCTCTTGGTGGCATAGGCTTTTGAGGTGGTGATTATCCTTTAAATGGGTTTAAGCTAAACAAGGCATTTTTTCGTTATCTTAGTATGATTTCAACTGTCTAGTATTAGCTCAATCATGGATTTGAGTCACTTTGGATAAACAGGTTTTGGAATTTGAGATTATATAGCTTATGCCTATTTATAGGCATTTTATTTTATTGAATAACCTTCTCTTTGTAGTCCCTTTTACTCCACAACATCTGCTAAAGACTCTAAATGCTCCTTTTCACCTACAAATTGATTGTATACTTCTACCATTTTCGATATTGGGTGTAATACCAAAAACATGTTGTCCTTGGCTTCCTCTGCTGAATGTTTGGTGGCAAACATATTAAAACACTAGTGGCTACTGGTTAAGACCTGTGATATACTGAATTCACCAGTTACTGATGATATGTTTTTCAAGATGATTCCTCACGTTGACATGCTTTCTCTGCTGGAGTTTTATCTTTTAAGTTTCTTCCTCTAATTGATTGTGGACTTTACTTCTTTTTGTTTTCCCATTTTTTTTCAGATATTCATTCTTCGGGGAAGATTTGTATTCGGGCCAGATGTAAGATCACTGGCGCTGACAATATGTCTCATTGCTGTCCCTGTTACGATTTTCTGCATCTTTGTCGCGAGGAAGCTAATGGACGACTTCTCTGATAGCTGGGGAGTATCAATAGTAGTTGTCGCCGTCGTGTTCACCATTTATGTATGTATAGTTTTTCGCTTTAAGCATTGCAGATGTTCTAGTGAAATGCCATGGAGTCCTTTCGTTTGGAATCCACAACTTTTTTTTTTTTTTTTCCTCAGGATTTAATTCTTCTGCTGCTTACATCCGGAAGAGATCCAGGGATTATCCCGAGAAATGCTCATCCTCCAGAGCCTGAACCGCTTGATGGCAACATGGATGCAGGAGCTGGCCAGACTCCGCAGCTGCGACTGCCTCGCATTAAGGAAGTAGAGGTTAATGGAATCACATTTAAGGTCAAGTACTGTGACACTTGCATGCTGTATAGGCCACCTCGTTGTTCGCATTGCTCAATTTGCAACAACTGCGTCGAAAGGTTTGACCATCACTGCCCTTGGGTTGGCCAATGTATTGGGATGGTAAGTCACAATCCAACTGAAAGTTTCCATTAAACCATAGTTACTAGATAATCATCTCATACTTGTGATGGTTGTTGTGGCAGAGGAACTACCGATTCTTCTTCATGTTTGTCTTCTCAACGACCCTTCTCTGTATATACGTCTTTGCCTTCTGCTGGGTCTATATAAGGAAGATCACGGAATCAGAGCATACGACCATTTGGAAGGCAATGGTTAAAACACCTGCCTCCATTGTTCTGATATTCTACACATTCATAGCCATGTGGTTTGTTGGTGGCTTAACAGCTTTTCATCTATATCTCATCAGCACAAACCAGGTACGTTGCTACCAATCCATTCCTCATCTTGTTTTTTTTTTTTTTCCTAGAAATCACGGAATCGTTGTAAGCGTTGTTTTTCCTTTGTCCCTTGCAGACTACATATGAGAATTTCCGATACAGATATGATCGGCGAAGCAACCCACATAACAAGGGAGTGGTTAATAACTTCAAACAAACATTTTGTACTCCAATCCCTCCTTCCAAGAACGACTTTAGAGCTATGGTTCAGCGTGAACCACCGTTGCCTCCTAGATCCGTAGCAGGCGGGTTTATGAGCCCAAACATGGGTAAAGCCAACGATGACATTGAAATGGGAAGGAAAGCTGTTTGGGCAGACATGGGTCCAGCAATGTCAGAGCATGGTGACGGTAAACATGGTAACAATGAGCGGTTACATGTTAAGGATGGCGAGTTAGGCGAGCTTTCTCCAGATGTTAGAACAACAGTTGATGAACAAAGTGATAGGCCGAGTATGCACCCGAGGAGATCAAGCTGGGGAAGGAAAAGCGGAAGCTGGGATATGTCACCGGAAGTTATGGCCTTAGCCGCAAGAGTAGGAGAACAAAACCAGAACGGTGGAGGAAGCAGTAGCGGAAGCGGTTTAGTGATCGAGAACCGGCCTACATAGTCTTCGGATACTCGGTTTAGCACGGAAGGAAGAAAGAACAGAGCCGAAGTTTGGTAATGGTGAATACAGGTTTAGAGGAAATCTGAGGGATGTTTTTCTTTTTTTCAAATGTTTTTTTTTTTTGTTTGTGAGAATTTGTTCAGCTTAAAATCAGTGATGTTATGCAAGCTTCTGGTGGAAAAGAACTTACTAATGTTCTTAATGTGGAAAGTGTTTGGCTTTGTTTTGGTAAGCAAGGGTTGAATTGGTGTGCTGTTTGTATCTTTCTGGATTTTCTAGACAGTTGTGTTCATATATTTAACCAGAGAGATCTTTGTTTTACGTTAAAAGTAACAAAAATAAGTCAATACAAGAAAGTTTCTCTGTTATCATCAAGAAGCTGAAACTGAAACTGAATTATCAAGACATGGACCAGAAGACGCAGCAATTTTATAGTTGTTCATTAAACCATATCTCTACAATAAATGCATAAGAACCCTAATGCTCCTTCTAGATTAATTTTATTTTGTTTTTGTTGATAAGAAAGGTTGCAGAAGAAGAGTGTGTTAAGGTCTTCGCTGAGTCAGAGATAAGTCAAGAAAATGTCCAAATCAATAATCAAAGCCTTGAATTATGGAGATTAAATTAATTTCATGAAAATGGAAATTGTAAGCTTTCACACAAACATCAGATCATAAAGACAGGATCTTATAAGGAGAGTCGATAAGATTTTCGTCAGTATTTTATACAGAGACGTATATGTATAACATGGACCATATTTCAAATGAAATGTCACTATAATCATTTAGTAGCCTCTGCTCCTCTTTATTAGGAACCTTACTTGTGATAGAGGCATAGAGCCACCATGTGAGCGAGCTCCAAAACCTCTGAAACTATTATTTTCATCTTTATCTCTCTGTCCTTTAAATTCACTTTTAACTGAGACCTATACTTTTTTTTTCATTCAGACACTCATCATTACACCAAAGACCTTCCAATCACAATTTAACAAGTGGGTTTCTTGCATTTTTGCTACTTCTCTCTCTCTCTCCATCACATGATAGAGACACGCTCTTCTGCTCATTTATAAAGAGACACCAAATCTTAAATACCAATTTAAGCAGGTGGGTTTCCTTTGTCTTGTCCTTTAAACCCTTTGATAAGTTTTCAGTTTAGGGATATAAAGTTGGGGTTTGATTTGGTGTTCCTCTCCGTGGAGTTTTCTACAAATCTCACTTCTTCTCAATCTATCTGCTTTTGTCACAGGCAAAAAAAAGAGAACATGTATAAGAATCAGTTGCAAGAGCTTGCACAGAGAAGCTGTTTCAGCCTCCCATCATATACTTGCACAAGAGAAGGACCAGATCATGCTCCAAGATTCAAAGCTTGTGTAAATTTCAACGGTGAGATATTTGAAAGCCCCACTTATTGTTCCACTCTCAGACAAGCCGAACATTCAGCTGCTGAAGTTGCCCTTAATGCTCTCTCTTCCAAGGGACCTTCAAAGTCTCTAACTGCTAGAGTTCTTGTAAGTCTTTCCTCAAAACATGCAAAGTTCTTGTCAATTCTTTAATCATCATGTTTTCGCAAAGACTCATTATGTTCTCTAAGGATGAGACTGGGATCTACAAGAATCTGCTTCAAGAGACGGCACATAGAGCTGGTCTTGATCTACCGGTTTACACAAGTGTGAGAACAGGACCGGGTCACATCCCGACATTCTCTTGCACTGTGGAGCTTGCTGGAATGAGTTTTAATGGGGAGCCAGCAAAGACTAAGAAGCAAGCTGAGAAGAACGCCGCCATTGCAGCTTGGTTCTCCTTGAGAAAAAGTGATAGCTACAAATTCCAAATTCTTTTTTATCCCAATCTTATTTTTATTATGTCTCTCATTTCTCACACTTTTTGCTGCACAGTGTCGAGCTTAAACTCTCTGGGAGAGAAAAGAGGTGAAGAGAGGGAACAAGAGGTCGTTGCAAGAGTCCTCTCAAGATTTAGACCCAAAGAAGTGAGAAGGAGAGAGCCAAATCAGTCAAGAAGAAGAACAATTCGCCAAGACACAACCACAAGAGACTTGTATGAGAAACTCAGGTTGATCAATCTGTATACCAATGAAGCTTCAGCATCATCACAAAAACACCACCAAACACCACCACCGAGATTCTGGCCTTCAAGAACAAATCTCCAACAACGACAAGAACAATCCAAAGTCAAACCATTGCTAGAGAAGTCTCAAGAATATGCAGAGAAGAAACAGAGCCAAGATGATGCCAAGCCAGGGAAGATCATCAAGTCGTTTCCTTTGCCTAGTAATTCATCATCATCAAAGGAGAGAAACTGCTACAGTAAGCTTTTGCCGATTTCGGAAATGTTTGCAGGAAGTTTTGGGTTAACGCATCAGAAACTGGCTCCAGCTGTTCATATCAGGTCAGTGATCCCAGTTTGTTCAGCTCCTCCACAAAGAACCAACACTAACCCTGAAAATCCACCGACATCATCACCGCTCGATGAATCCGTCACATCTCTTAATCCAAGGTCACTGGGAAATGGAGGGCAAGAGAAGAAGCCGAATTAGAATCAAAATCTCGGTTGGACGGAGAAAGCAGATCGAACACATGATTAAAGGGTGGTATCTTTAGATTAACCCATGTCAAGGATTTGACCATAGAGTGGAGAAAAGCGGTAAAATCGGTCATGGGTTTCTGTGTGTTCGTCGTGTTACTTGACTTTTTTGAGTTTTTTGAAAATTTTCGGCCTGACATGAAATCAATGCTCTGAATCTCTGATTGCACGTAGAACAAAAAAAAAAGAAAAAACAGAGTCACAGAGAGAGAGAGAGAGCGCAGTAAATGAAGGAGAGGGAGAGAAAGAAGATGAAAGAAAAACAATTAATGGCATTTGTTTTCCGCCATTAATGCGCCGATTGCTCTGCTTCTCCTTGCTCTCATTCATTAATGGCTCTGCAACATCTGTTTTCTAACATAATTTGTTTTTGTCTTTTAGAAAAAGATGTGTAGTATATGAGATAAAGAAAAATGTTGCTATTTACTGTATTACTGTATGAGGAGGGGAGCGCAAAACTGTAACTGTTTTTCTTTTTCCCTCCAAAAGTCAAATTGTTACTGCAAAATAAAAGCAAATAGACCAAAATGAGTACCCATCTCAAAAAAAATACTCGTCATTAGTTCATAGTTTCTCTAACACAATTTAGATACTTGCAAGTAACATAATTTTGATTTTTGAAACACTACATGTAATTATCTAAAAGAAGAAAGAAAAGAACAAACATTATTTAAGCCGGTCCATTTGGTTGGACTAACAACTTTTGTGGGCGTCGGTAAACTGAAGCTATAAAGCTATAATAAACCCATAAGCCCAATGCGCCTCGTCGATCTCCTTTTCTCATATGATGGTCCTTTCATATATCATCACCCAAAGTATTTTACGAGCTATCTCAGCTCATCGCAATCATTTTACGCATTAACTGAAAGTTCTTTTAGAAAACTTTTACTTGTGAAATTGTACTAATCATGCTATGTTGATATGCCGTTCCAAAATGATTCTTTAACTTTCAAAAGTCTCATGTGTGTCCCATTATAATCGAAGCAGTTTTAAAAATTAATCACAACTCGTTAGGTTCATACGATACATTCCGGTTTACACGAGGATGTGCTGCTCTGTTTTTTTAACTATCTGGATCGTTTTTGAGTCTCTTGTTTTTGAATGATATCTAATTGAAGAAAACAAACATAAATCAAATTCAACGTAGGCAGTTTACAAAAAAATAAATAAAAATTCAACGTAGGCATAAGTAGGAACAAATGTAGCAGCAGTAGTGATGAAGCAAATTTTCGAAAAAGATTGAGAACTAAATTGTGATGTTTTTGTTAAAGCTTAATATAGGAGTTATATAGTTGACATTGTTCCTGCTCAAGCTTCTTATAGTTATAGAGCAAAATACATGCTAATCTTCTTCTTAAAACTAATTACTCCTCTTGTAAATGATAATGCATTAACGGTGTTTGGTATAAAAAGGTTTGTAAGAAACAACCAAATTTCCTAAAAAAGTTTTGTTTTTATCCTCTAATTTTTTTTTTTTTTTTGATAAAGGGTTTTCATTAATAATTAATGGGTAACAGAAATACAAAGCCCATAAAATTATCTCTAATTTTAGTTAAGAGATAATTCAAGGATAAGAATCTCCCATGAAATTTGTGGTTCTTTTGTTGTGTTGGGTGATAAAAAAAAATTTGATCTGACTTGGGTTTCTCTAGTGTCAATGAACGTAATCTTCCTCTAGCTTCTTTTTTTACTGGTCAACTATTAATTTGTTACTTGTGCTCCGGCTTTTCCGACAATTTACGGGTATATAACAAATTGAGGTTTAGTCTGAAAATCTACGGGTACTATTCATTCTTTTTTCCCTTTTCAACAATATGCAGATTTAAATTCGGGTAATAACACATCGGCATTACTAACACAACAAAACCAGTAGGTTACATACATGTGCATGTTGGTCGCAAAACAGGAATTAGTCGGACTAAATATATACTATATACCTTTTTTGGGGTCAAAAGTAAAAAAAAACATTATAAGCGAGATATGCAAAATTGATTTTTGTATGAATTAAATTTGACTGTTCAGTTTTTTAAATTCTCAAACAGTCACAACGTAGATAAACTCATGTATGTAAAGTCCAAAACAGAAACAAATGTGAAATACCATTTGTAATACAGAATTTTCATTTGAACAGAAGCTGGCAAGAACTTGTATCCCTGACCACATTTTTCAAATCCTCCTCATCTTCAGGACTGATGCGTTTTGAGTAAAAAGTTGCTCTCTTCAAACGATATGTGTTCCCTAGAATGTATCTCGCCACTTCTTTCTCATCTCCTCGTTGCCATTTGTAGCCTTTCCACACGAATATCTCAAGATGAAACAACAAACATTGAGGAACATTCTTTGGCTGATTCCATTTCACACTAGCCACAAAACCGTTTATCCTTTTACCCTGTTTCTGAGAGGAATTAAACACAGCGTACGTTATTATTACACCAGCAAACAAAAAACAGATCGATTTGAAAAACTTGCTGACAGATTGATGAACATTGCTTACGTTGATGAGCTTGAGGACTTGCAATTTAGGAGAAATATCGAGCATGAAGATAAGTAGATTCCACCACGTTTCTTTATATTCATGCAGCTCCAAATATACCAGCTGATAGAAGGTACTATCGGTAGGAAACTTAATCTATGCATGCATGAGGGAATATTACTTAATTAGTAGTAGACAGAATCAATGTAATATAAAGTCAACATTGGCCTAAATGGCCTTGTTCTTTCACATGTCGCTGCGACAGCGGCAGCGACAAACCTAAACGACAACGATGGCATGGAGAAGAACGGCAACGGATCTGAGAATAACAGCTTCTTAGTCGCTGAAAATAGCAGCAACACCCCAATCTTCATCCGCGTTCATTTGTAGCCACAGTTTTCCTCACAATGATGTTTTTCCTTCTCTCCACCAAAGCTGTTTTTTGCCGCAGCGATAAGTAAAAGAACATGGCCATAACAACAAGAAACTCAATAATTTGCAAGAAAACAATAAAACCTACCGCCAAGGGTGATATCTTCAAGGAAAGACGTGTGACTGAAGTAAGTGATCCCAAAATGTTCTCGTTGATTATTTTAGGGACAATAACAATAGATGCTTCCTCCAGCTCCGTCATCACATTCTTAATCAGCAAAAACCCAAGACCAGAAATCACTTTAATCTTCAAGTATTTCAAAGAAGGAGCATTGATCACATATCCCCAATTCTGATCTCCACCGTTGCTGTTATAAATCGATAGCTTCTGTAAAGATGGCACCGCAATAGTGAAAGTATTCACTGTTGGATTAAGCTTGAAGATAGCTTAAGACTTAAGCTATCCTAATCCT
>OVBJ01000434.1:0-56838 GCA_900406535.1 Noccaea bulbosa | reverse complement strand
TAAGCTCCGCTTAGCTTCGCTACAAGTCCGTCCGCACGTCCTGATGCACTTTCTGACTGATTCACAATCTGCGTCAATCCAGCTGCATCTTCAGGAACCTATATTCTTTGATGCATTACAGCATTAGAACCGGAACCTATATTCTCTGACAAAGATAAGACGCCTATTTAACCAAAAAAACATATGCACACATATATAGTTCTATGAAATTGTGAGACCTTCTAAAATATAATGTGTTGCAATTTTTCTCTTGTATACAAATTTCTTCTTTAAGCCATTTCTTTGTAATTCAAAATGAAATGAGTATTGCTTGTTTGTATGTGTGTGTGTGTAACTGTATATATTCCACTCATAAGAAGGACATAATGGAATTCCTACAGAAAATATATTAGAATACAAAAAAGCAATATTAACATGAGTTTTATCTAATAATCAATTCCATGATAAAATTTGAACTTACTTTTGAAGTTTGTAAGAGCATCGTATATTTTATTTATTTAAAATGTTAATAATTGGTTAACCATGACTATCTTTTTTTTTGTGAGAGATATTCATCTATTTATTTACATGATAAATCACAACCATTAGATGCTACCGTAAATAACTGACGTTATCCTATTTTACGAAAGCAAAAAAAAAAAAAAATATCATAGGGTTGTTAACTGTTAATATATATAACGTAACTGAAACTATACCAACCATACTCTTTTAACAAAATATATACAAACCATACTTTTCAAAACAGTTACATCCAAACGCGACCGATGAATTAAAAACAACCTTTGTCTCAATATTAAAACTAGTCGGTTTCTTGGATCCTAGTCAATGATAGTTGTTGTACATATGTACAAGCTGGTTGTTTTGTCCGCAATGCTTCTGAAGTCTTTTTTTAATACTTTTATTTGGTTAAAGTAGTGTGAGTGTGTGTGTGTGAACTACAAAACAATTTGGACATCAGAATCTTTCTAGTCAAAACCTAATGAAATTAAAGAGGAAGATGATACCGGTAATGACTTTTTTGGTTCGGCTTAATACGTAAGAGTTCGGCTTAATACCGGTAATGGATTGATAATTTATATAGATCACCTACCACACATACTCGTATAAATAAAGTTATCCAATCTAGATAATTTATCTATTAATATGAAAATTATTTTTCCATATAACTTATTACATAAAACTGAATTTATTTCATAACAAATCGGTATATATGGTTTAATAAATAAAACAAATCTGCATATACCAAAATTATAATCAACGAAATAGCCAAATTATAATTAGGCTATTTCTCTCCTTCTAAATTTTGTCAACGTAAGATTGCCGCAGATGGAGAAAAGGCAAGGGATAGAGACATAAAGTACGGTTCACGAGGCTATGGGAACTGGGAAGCCAATCTTAAAACAATGACCACAATGTAGGAACATATTGGATAGAGAGCTTTAACATTGTCCAGTTCTAAATCGCCATACAGAAGAAACAATTGAAGAGAAGGTGGTTCCTAGTTTCACCATAGTCTCCACATCGGTTCCCAAGTAGCAATTTTGTCCATTGTCGGGATCACGATTAAGGATGAAAAGCCACACAGTGGTAGAGTGTTTCGGGATTTACGAAACCATAAGCCTAGACAGTACTCTACACAGACAAAATATACATTCGTTTTTTATTCTTGTTTTTTTTAAAAAATAATACAAATATCTCATGATCTGGCATAGAACTGTGTGTGTGGGTGTTTGTGTGTTTAGGTTTTCGACTAATTCTAGCAAATTTTGTGTGGCAACAAATTAAACATACTTATATGACAAAACTTGAGTCACATAGGTAACCCCAATAAATGGTGAAGTGAATAAAGTGGACCCTCTGTCTTCGTTTCCCACATGTATTATCTGAGTATTTTGCAATACTTTTTTATAGGAAAAATTATAGTTACATCATCTGAGGATTAGAATAACATTCATATTAACTCTAACTAACAATACAAGCTGTTGACACACACACAAAAAAAGACTAATAGTACAAGCTGTGACACAAAAAAAAAACTAATAGTACTAGAATATTTTTTTTATTCGCTTGATCTATTATAGTATTATACTATAACAAATTAATAGAAATATTCCAATTGAAGATTTTGCAACAAACAATTCTGTTTTCTAAAGTACCACGACCAACAGCCTGAATCTCCTAATAATCTGCATAATTAACAATAAATCACATTTTTTGGAATTGGAACCACATATTTCTTGGTATATAAACATTAATGAATATTTAACCAAATCATTGAGCCAAAGGGCTTCCACAAAAACTAATAGTACTAGATTATATACTATAATTGAAACATGTAACTAAATAAGATTAGAGTTAACCAAGTTACCATAAATCAGTCCAAACACTTGACAAATTGACATGGTAAAGATGATATAAAACAAAAAATGTGGTGTAATGTGAACGTATTATCTCAATAAAAAATACATAAACGAGTATCCAAAACAATTGACTGAATAAAATTTAGAGAAAAACTAATTAAATATGGAGGAAGCGAGTGTAAAATTGGGCCTACATTAGCACTAACTCAGCCCAGACGATTATATCATAGATTTACAATTAGAAGGTAAAGTTTTTAATTATTGTCTGAGGAGTGAGGATACAAAATTAAATTATGAGCACTCACAATTAAGAGAGATAATTAAAAGGAAAAAAGTTATTGACTATGGAGGGAATAAACTAATTTATGAGTCACTCTCACTCACACTCACACATGTCTCCATCTCTACCACAGCCAAATTCACTAATATTTTTTGCCCTTTTTTGTTTCCATTTGTATAGATTCCGACAACCGCACTCTCTCTCTCTCTCCTGATGCTCCACTATAAAAGAAGACGACAGAGCGAAGCTTGAGATGAAGAGTAGAGTAATCCTGAGCCATAGAGAGAGAAAAGAGAAGAATAAAGGCATCTTCTGTAACAACACGCAGATTGAGACCATGGAGAGAAAACCCTTGGAGGTTGAAACGACGACGGATGATCACAAACCTTACTCCGCCGTCGATGGCCGTGGTTCTGATGTTACATCGACGGTCGATTCGTTCGAGGAGGAGCAGGAGAAACTCGTTTACAGAGGATGGAAAGTCATGCCTTTTATCATTGGTAACTCCCTTTTTTTTTTTCTCTGCAGACATTTTATTTTTTTGTCACTTGTTTTTAATTTTTATTTTATTTTTATCTGCTTTGTCAGATTTTAGCGACAGCCCCGAAAAGAAAAAGATGAGAAGATGAAATATTATAATATTTTGTCCGTGATATTTTTAATTTCTTTTATTTTTTCTCTTTGACTTGACTGTGTTAAAAAATCTCGAAATGGAGTTTTTGCTTTTAGATTTTGTAATGAAATTGTTTTGAAAAAAAAAAAACTGAGATTTGATTGAAAGTTTGAAACCCAGATCAGCCAAGTCCGATGAGNTGTTTTTTTTTTTTTTTTTTTCTCTAGACAATCTACCAAATCTGTATCTGAAATGATTTTTTTTTACAATTTTGTTCTTAAAATGTTTTAGTTTGTGGATAAGACATTGAAAGATGCAATTAAGTTTCTGAACAGAGTGGATAAGATTTTGAGGATTTTGTACGCTTAAAGACAAAGTTAGTTTCTGGGAGTTAAAGCAGTTATTATGGGTGAATAAAGTAAAAGTAAAAAGTACAAACTTCGAATTCGTGTGTTTCAGTTTCAAAGCTGTGAATTAAATGTAAAAAGTATGTGACTTTTAAGAAAACCCATTTTGGTCTGACTAAAAATTATTTCATCTCTGAACAGGTAATGAAACATTTGAGAAGATTGGGATCATAGGAACACTATCGAACCTTCTTGTGTACCTGACTTCAGTATTCAACCTTAAGAGCTACACAGCTGCAACAATCATCAGTGCCTTTGCTGGCACAATCAACTTCGGGACATTCGTCGCTGCTTTCCTCTGCGACACTTACTTTGGTCGCTACAAGACTCTCAGTGTTGCTGTCATCGCTTGTTTCCTGGTACTAATCATCTTTATCAAGATTTTTAAAGAAAACATAAAAATGGTTTTTGTTCTTGCCAAGATTGTGTCTAATCCATTTTCCATCTTTTTGTAGGGATCACTTGTGATACTACTGACTGCTGCAGTTCCATCACTGCATCCAACTCCTTGCGGAAACAAGCTCTTGTGTGAAGGACCAGATGGTGGACAGATTGTGTTTCTTCTGCTCGGTTTAGGGCTTCTTGTGGTAGGCGCTGGCGGGATCAGACCGTGTAATCTTGCGTTCGGTGCTGATCAGTTCAATCCCAAATCCGAATCCGGAAAGAAAGGAATCAACAGCTTCTTCAACTGGTATTTCTTCACTTTCACGTTCGCGCAGATCATCTCGCTTACACTAGTCGTGTACGTCCAGTCGAACGTGAGCTGGACGATCGGTTTGAGCATCCCGGTCGGTCTGATGTTCTTGGCGTGCATCATTTTCTTCGCTGGACATAAGCTCTATGTGAAAGTGAAAGCATCGGGTAGTCCATTGGCTGGTATACTTCATGTCATAGCAGCAGCGGTCAAGAAACGAGGCTTGAAGCAAGTCAAACAGCCTTGGACCAATCTTTACAACCACATTCCTCCAAACTATGCAAACACTACTCTCAAATACACCGACCAGTTTAGGTAAGAGTTGTGTGTATCTCTGTTTCTTTGTTTTGTTACCTTTTTCTTGCTGTTCTGTTTTGCTGAAAGATGTTGGTTTTGTTGTATTTGCCAGGTTTCTTGACAAAGCAGCGATTAAGACCCCCGAGGACAAGTTGAATTCCGATGGAACGGCTTCTGATCCATGGAAGCTATGTACTCTGCAGCAAGTGGAAGAAATGAAATGCGTTGTAAGAGTGATTCCAATCTGGTTTGCTTGTGCGGTTTACTACCTTGCCATAACCATGCAAATGACTTATCCTGTCTTCCAAGCCCTCCAGAGCGACCGGCGATTGGGTTCCGCTGGCTTCAAGATCCCCGCTGCTACCTATGTAGTGTTTTTGATGACGGGTATGACGGTTTTCATCATAATCTACGACCGAGTCCTTGTCCCGTCGCTCAAAAGAGTGACAGGGCTAGACACTGGTATAACAGTCTTGCAAAGAATCGGAGCAGGGATCTTCTTTGCCGTGTTGAGTGTATTGGTTTCCGGGTTTGTCGAGGAACGGAGAAGAAACATTGCGCTGACAAAACCGACTCTCGGGATGGCGCCTTGAACAGGAGCCATCTCCTCAATGTCAGCGTTGTGGCTGGTTCCGCAGCTCATGCTTGCAGGTGTAGCAGAAGCTTTTGCAGCCATTGGACAAATGGAGTTGTACTACAAGCAGTTTCCAGAGAACATGAAGAGCTTTGCTGGTTCTATGTTCTACGTCGGCGCAGGAGTTTCGAGCTACCTTGCTAGCTTCTTGATCTCAACTATTCATCGAACGACCCAACATTCACCTACAGGGAATTGGTTAGCTGAGGATCTGAACAAAGGGAAACTGGATTACTTCTATTTCATGCTCACAGGGCTCATGGTCGTTAACATGCTTTACTTCTTGTTAATGGCTAAATGGTATAGATACAAAGGCAGTAACGATGAAGACATTTCTGAGTTTGAGACCAATGAAGAGAAGGCCAAGCAGCAGGAGAAACAAGACAAGAACTCTGTCTGATCGAGAAACTCTACTTACTTTTGGTCTTCTAATTTCAGTCTCATCTTTGTTGTTGTACTCCATATTTATAAAATGAGTGAAGTAATCATCACTTCTCTTCCTTTTACATATATGCATTTGTAAAATAAGATTTTTTGTTTCTAATATGATAATAAAGCTGTGTTTGAACTTTGACATTTCTGTTTCGTTTTTCACCATAACAGAAGAGAACAAACCACTGAAAGCAGACTACAAGGATTCCATATATATATATATATATATGCAATATGTAAGGTTATGTCTAAGTTTGAACTTTATTTAAACCACTTTGTTATGAAAAAAATCATTGTCTAGATTATTTTCAATAATAAGATTTTACAATATTTTATATAGAAAAAAACTATAGATACATCATCTGAGAGTTAGAATAACATTTATATAAACTATAACTAATAATACCAGCTGTTGACCACCCAAAAAAACTAATAGTACTAGATTATAGACTAAAATTGAAACTTATAACTAAATAAGATAAGAGATAACCAAGTTACCATAAATCCAGTCAAAACACTGGTCTGGGTATAGATGAACAAAAAAACAAAAAAAGTTGGTGAAATGTGAACGATATGACCAACAGCTAGAACTTTTCATTTTTTGTCGCCAAACCGTTAAAAAAATTTCCTTTTAATTGTAAATAAAATATTAGTGAACTTACCAATCAAATATTTGGCTGTGGTATAGATAGAGTCTTTGTTTCTATTGCATTCTATCTCATCGTATTCTATCATAGATTTCCAATTATGGACAAGATTTTAACTATTGAGGAAATAAACAAATTTTATGAGTCAGTCACAATTGAAAGGAAAGAAGTTTTTGACTGTTGAGGAAGTAAACTAATTTATGAGTCACTCACTCACTGACTCACACATGTCTCTATCTATACCACAGCCAAATTCACAAAAAAAAAATTTCTGTGAGGAGAAAAGACAAGAATTAAGGCATCTTGGGTAACAACACGCAGATTGAGACCATGGAGAGAAAACCCTTTGAGTTTGAAACGACGACGGATGATCCCAATCCTTACTCCGCCGTCAATGGCCGTGGTTTTGATGCTTCATCGACGGTCGATTCGTTCGAGGAGGAGCAGGAGAAACTCATTTACAGAGGATGGAAAATCATGCCTTATATCATTGGTAACCCAAAATCCCCCTTTTTGTTCTTTGCAGACATANACATTTTTTTTTTTTTTTTCCTTTTTTTTTTTTTTTTTCTCTGCTTTGTCAGATTTTAGTGACGGCCCGAAAAGACAATGATGAGAAAACGAAATAGAATATTCTATTTCGTCCGTGATCTTTTTAATTTCTTTTCCTTTTCTTCTCTTNTTTTTTTTTTTTTTTTTTTTTTTTTTTTTTTTTTGGGTAAAGTTCTTCTCTTTGACTTGACTTTTAAGAAATCTCGAATTGGAGTTTTTGCTTTGAGATTTTGAAATGAAATTGTTTTGAAAAAAAAACCGAGATTTGATTGAAAGTTTGAAACCCAGATCAGCCAAGTCCGATGAGAATTTTTTTTTTTTGTTTTTCTTCTTTTATCTACCAAATCTGTCTGTGAAATGATATTTTTTACAATTTTGTTCTTAAAATGTTTTAGTTTGTGGATAGAGAGACTTTGAAAAATGCAATCAAGTTTCTGAACGAAGTGGCTAAGATTTTGTACGCTTAAAGACAAATTAAATTTCTGGGAGTTACAGCAATTATTATAGGTGAATAAAGTTTTCACGTGAACCAATGAAAAGTCCAAACTTAGAACTCGTATGTTTCGGTTTAAAAAGTTGTTTGAAATGTAATGTAAAAAGTTTGTAACTTTTTGAGAAAACACATTACTAAAAATCATTTCATCTTTTTACAGGTAATGAGACATTTGAGAAGATTGGGATCGCAGGAACACTATCGAACCTTCTTCTGTACTTGACTTTAGTATTCAACCTTAAGAAGCACACAGCTGCAACAATCATCAGTTCCTTTGCTGGCACAGTCAACTTTGGGACTTTCGTTGCTGCTTTTCTCTGCGACACTTACTTTGGTCGCTACAAGACTCTCTGTGTTGCTGTCATCGCTTGTTTCCTGGTACTAATCATCTTTATGAAAAAAGAAAAACTATGGTTTCTGTTCTCGCCAAGATTGTGTGTCTAAACCATTTTCATCTTTTGTAGGGATCGCTTGTGATACTACTCACGTCTGCAGTTCCATCATTGCATCCAACTCACTGCGGAAACAAGCTCTTGTGTGAAGGACCAGATGGTGGTCAGATTGCGTTTCTTCTGCTCGGTTTAGCGCTTCTTGTGGTCGGCGCTGGCGGGATCAGACCGTGTAATCTTGCGTTCGGTGCTGATCAGTTCAATCCCAAATCCGAATCCGGAAAGAAAGGAATCAGCAGCTTCTTCAACTGGTATTTCTTCACTTTCACGTTCGCGCAGATCATCTCGCTCACGCTAGTGGTGTACGTCCAGTCGAACGTGAGCTGGACGATCGGTTTGAGCATTCCGGTCGGTCTGATGTTCTTGGCGTGCGTCATTTTCTTCGCTGGACATAAACTCTATGTGAAAGTGAAAGCATCGGGTAGCCCATTGGCTGGTATAGTTCATGTCATAGCAGCAGCGATCAAGAAACGAGGATTGAAGCAAGTCAAACAGCCTTGGACCAATCTTTACAACCACATTCCTCCAAACTATGCAAACACTACTCTCAAATACACCGACCAGTTTAGGTAAGAGTTGTGTGTATCTCTGTTTCTTTGTTTTGTTACCTTTTTCTTGCTGTTCTGTTTCGCTGAAAGATGTTGGTTTTGTTGTATTTGCCAGGTTTCTTGACAAAGCAGCGATTATGACCCCCGAGGACAAGTTGAATTCCGATGGAACGGCTTTCGATCCATGGAAGCTATGTACGCTGCAGCAAGTGGAAGAAGTGAAATGCATTGTGAGAGTGATTCCAATCTGGTTGGCTTGCGCGGTGTACTACCTTGCAACTACTGTGCAAACGACTTATCCTGTCTTACAAGCGCAACAGAGCGACCGGCGGTTGGGTTCCGCTGGCTTTGAGATCCCGCCTGCCACCTATGTAGTGTTCTTGATGACGGGTATGACGGTCTTCATCATAATCTACGACCGTGTCCTTGTCCCGTCGCTCAAAAGAGTGACAGGGCTAGACACTGGTATAACAGTCTTGCAAAGAATCGGAGCAGGGATCTTCTTTGCCGTGTTGAGTGTATTGGTTTCCGGGTTTGTCGAGGAACGGAGAAGAAACATTGCGCTGACGAAACCGACTCTCGGGATGGCGCCTCGAACAGGAGCCATCTCCTCAATGTCAGCGTTGTGGCTGATTCCGCAGCTCACGCTTGCAGGTGTAGGAGAAGCTTTTGCAGCCATTGGACAGATGGAGTTCTACTACAAGCAGTTTCCAGAGAACATGAAGAGCTTTGCTGGTTCTATCGGCTATGTCGGTGCAGGAGTTTCGAGCTACCTTGCTGGCTTGTTGTTCTCAGTTATTTATCGAACGACCCAACATTCACCTTCAGGGAATTGGTTAGCTGAGGATCTGAACAAAGGGAAATTGGATTACTTCTATTTCATGCTCACAGGAATCATGGTCGTTAACATGCTCTACTTCTTGTTAATGGCTAAATGGTATAGATACAAAGGCAGTAGCGATGAAGACATTTCTGAGATTGAGACCAATGGAGAAAAGACCAAGAAGCAGCAGCAACAAGACAAGAACTCTGTCTGATCGAGAAACTCTGCTTACTTTTGGTCTTCTAATTTCAGTCTCATCATTGTTGTTGTACTCCATATTTATAAAATGAATGAAGTAATCACTTCTCCTCCTTTCACATATCTCTTACATATATGTATTTGTCAAATAAGATTTTTTTTGTTTCTAATATAAAACTGTGTTTGAACTTTAACATTTCTGTTTTGTTTTTCACCACAACAGAAGAGAACAAACCACTAAAAGCAGACTACAAGGATTCCATATATATGGAATATGTAAGGTTTTATCTAGAGACACCTTTAGACAGTGTAAGCTTGTTGAATGCATGGTTTCAATGTCGAGTCCTTTTGAGTCTCACCACCGATTCAACATGACCCTTGAGTGTGTGAAGTTCCCGCAACCTATGAAACAGAGAGCAAGAGACACGATGAGCAAAATGTTTCTTGTTTTGCTCAAAGGCTAGAGATTTTGCTATAAGTTACAGTTAGCTACCTAGCGATTTCAGCTCTCCTCTTGGCTTCTTCAGCCATTTGGTTGAGTTTGTTGAAATGGGTTCGATCTGTGAACATCTTAGTATCTGGTGTTTGTAGCCCGTGGAGCGCTCTCTGTGCGTGTGCCCATTGCAGCTCTCTTCGCTCTTTCCCGATGGAGACTGCGTACATCTGTCCACTAAAACAGAAAACGAACACAAGTTACTTAAAAGGAAACTGACACAATGCCTCGATGATTTAAAGATTATGAAGAAATGAGAAATCATAAATGAGATGGCACGACTTGTCAAAACAGCACTGACGAATGATGATAACGCTGAGCCCAGGTTCAGTAAGAACAATATCCGATGCACTACGAGCGGCATCAGTGGCATCAGCAACTGCAATGCCAATGTCAGCCTTTTTAAGAGCAGGCGCATCATTTACACCATCGCCTGTCATTCCACACGTATATGTTTTCTGGCTTGTAACCGCTTCACTATCTCATATATATGCTCTGCAAAAACCATTGTGCATAACTGACTGAGCAAATTCTGAGTTTAACTATGCTGGAACTAGTTTCAGAAGCACGCAAATTTACCAGGGAAGACACCCGCAAATCCATCGGCTTTCTCTATGAGATCATCGACAGGTAAAGCAACTAGGGACTCATCCTTGTCCTGCCCAAGCAAAGCGGATGATAAATTATATCTAGAGTTAACTTCCAGTTACCAGGTAACTCTAGTAATTCATCCCCTATGACTAGAGTTAACCCACTATTACCCATTTATTTACATGGGTAAAAAAATTCAACACAAACCCATTAAAAATTTAAACATACAGGGTCAGATAATGACCCATTAATATTTTTGACATTTTTGTGTGAGAAACTGAAAACTATTAAATATTTTCATATATTGTTTTTTATACTCAAAATAAGTAAAGAATATATCTGACCCATAATTTCTGTTGAAATTTTGATTATAGCTGTTATATTGAGTAACAAGTTTACAAAATTAACATAAGAAATGGAAAAAAAGAATACTTTAGTAGTTTAGGATGAAGAAAATAGTAAAAGAATGAAGAAAATGTAAAGAAACCATAACATTTTACATTATAAAAATATACTTTTAGGAGTGGTAAAAGAACAGTAAGAGAATCCCAAAAAATAAATTTTTTCTTTCTTAAACGTAACGTGGAAACTGGAAACTCACCCTTCCCTCTTCCCTAGTCTCCACGCATCCGTCTCTGATTCTGTTTCTCCTTTCCCCCTTTTTCTCCGGCGACGGCCAATCATCGTGAACGGCCGGGAAATTTTCAACGAAGAGAGATTCGTAAAACTTCTCCAGTAACTCTGAGGATACAGAGAGAGAGAGAGAGGTATGGGTGTGGATTACTACAATGTACTGAAGGTGAATCACAACGCGACGGAGGATGATCTGAAGAAAGCTTACAAGCGACTCGCCATGATCTGGCATCCCGATAAGAACCCTTCAGCTCGGCGAGACGAAGCCGAGGCCAAATTCAAGCGGATCTCTGAGGCTTACGACGTTCTTTCCGACCCTCAGAAGCGCCAGATCTACGATCATTACGGCGAGGAAGGTCTCAAATCTGGGAAAATCCCCAATTCCGCTTCTTCGTCGGAGGCTTCTTCTTCTTCTTTTTCCTCGCGAATGCCGAGCTTCCACCCCCAGAGGCAGCATCCGCCGAACGCCGCGTCGTTCCGTTTCAACCCTAGAGACGCGGAGGATATCTATGCCGAGTTCTTTGGATCTGAAGGCGGGGGAAGCGCCGGTGGAAGCGCCGGTGGGAGAGGAGGCAGGACGTTCAGGGATGGGAATTTCAGGAACGGTCATTTTAACTCCAGCGGTGGTAATTACGGTGCGAATGGTCATAGCAGTGAGCTTAGGAAAGCTCCAGCCGTGGAGAATCCATTGCCCTGTAGCTTGGAGGACCTTTGCAAAGGTGTGAAGAAGAAGATGCGATTATCCAGAAATGTCTACGATGCTTCTGGGTATGTTTTCTTCTTATCTCCCTCTCTATTTCTCTTTCCAACAATGTTCTAGCTACGAACGCATAACTAAGTTATACTTTTAGTATCTTCTCGTCAAATTGAACTTCTTGGAAAGAAAAAATGGTTACTTTATTAGTTGGAATCCAGGAATTAAGCGGTCAATTCGTGACAAAATTGGCAATGTGTAGCTTCTTAACACACTTATAAAACTGGACTCTTGGGATGTTAGAAGGTATCAACTTGTGTGACTGTGTAGGCAAATACTAGCAAAGGCTCATGTTCGAAGATTAACGTATCCTCTTAATACGTTTATATCTATGAAATGCTTGATTTCTTTCAATAACTTCGGTTTTGAAGTTTGAGCTGCAGGAACTTGATTTTGTGCATAATAATGAGAATAGATGATAGCTTGCACGTATCTATCTGCACTGCTCATCTTGCTTTCATTTCTCTATTGAACGTTTTCGTGTTGCTGATTAAGAAGCCATTTCTGAGGTATTCCCCTAGGAGGTCATGAGTGTTGGTTTGTGATGAGACCTTTCCTTCAATCAATAGGGGATGCTCGACTGTTGGGAGATTTTTGGGTAGTGATAGTTATGGTAGTACCCACTTGTTGGTGGACAATGTCTGCATAGAGAGATGAGTTTTGAGTTTGTTTACCATTTGATTCAACGAATATTTTGCAGGATAAGCTATATCGGAAAGCGACTGATATATTTCAACACTGTTATGATTGGTGTTGTTTGATCTTGCAGTAAAATGAGGGTCGTCGAGGAGATATTGCCCATAGAAATAAAACCAGGGTGGAAGAAAGGCACAAAGCTCACATTCCCAAAGAAAGGCAATGAAGAGCCTGGAATCATACCAGCAGATATCATCTTCGTGCTTGAAGAGAAGCCACATCCTGTCTACAAGAGAGATGGAAACGACCTTGTGGTCAATCAGGAGATCACTCTACTTGAAGCCCTAACCGGCAAGACCCTCGACCTGATCACGCTTGATGGAAGGACTCTCATGATCCCGCTAACCGATATCGTCAACCCTGATCAAGAGATTGTTGTTCCAAACGAAGGAATGCCAATCTCTAAAGAACCTGGCAGAAAAGGTAACCTGAGATTGAAGCTTAGTGTGAGATATCCGTCGAAGCTGACAGCGGAGCAGAAATCCGAGCTCAAGAGAGTTCTTGGTGGGGTCTCATGAAGAAGTCAATGATGAATGTAGATAGCAAACGTAGAGGAAGATGATAGATTGTGAATGGTAGGAGGGATTCTTCTAAGGGGGCTTGGATTTGATAGCCGAAGAACAAACACACAAGCTTTGCTTCTGTCTTTTTTACTTTTCTTGTTTGGAAATTAGACATTTTTCNCATTTTTCCCTTTTTTTAATTTTTTTTTTTTTTTTTTTTTTTTTTGTGGTCTTTTATGTGACTGTACTCTAAACATTGAGGTATTGCTTTGTTTACCTATTTATCTTATTGAATAAAATTCAATTCATGCCCCCAATCTTATTGCTACCTTCAAAAGTAACTGGAATTCAGGAGTCTGGACAACAGAATAAGAATGAGAAAGTGAAGAACAATATTTATTAAACAGGAATTGACAAAAGAGTTAGTAAAACTCAATGTACACGTTTGTGGCCAATATGAATTGGCTTTCACTCTTTCCTTCCTCTCTTCTTACAAACACTTAAAAGATGTAGGAGAAAATGACCTATTCATGACAAAATGTCTTTAAGCAGTAGGGTTGGAGACTGGGAAGAGCTTTTCGACCATGTTGTTGGAGAGAATTATGTTTGGGTCCAGCTCCCTTCTTGCTTTGTTGTATGCATCCACCGGGAAACGTTTTCTGAGTCTTGCTTGTAGGGCTTCAAGTTCCTCTTTATCCTTTGGTATCTGATTAGAATCATTAAGACAAAGTTAAGTTGAAAGTGATGGTATCTGTACGCTGGATTCAAGAATCCCGTATTTAGAGATCGGAGAATCGAGAGTTACCTCAATTTTAGCCCAATGTTCATACGCTGAATATTGATCCCACAACTGTTTCTGTGTCAGATGTCTATAGTGCAAGAATTCATCTGTGATGTCTTTCCTCTGGCGAGGGTCTGATGTTGGGAGGTACATGATTATACCAACCTGTAACAAAATGAAATGTAGCATATTATAAGTGTAGGGAGCCAGTAATGGAACAAGATTGGTCAATAGCAAGAATCTACCTAGTGAAACAACAACGATCTAGCCCCTAATGAGTACAGAAAGTAGCATCATTTCTACCGGTTTCTTCTTTGTCTATGAACATTTTAGTATCAACAATTCAAATGTTTCCCCACAACAAAGGCAGAAAGGCAGGAAACATGCCTCCTAAAGTCTGACACCAATATATCATGATTCGTAAAAGTTGAAGAGAAGATTATCGAAAAGAGAGAGAGAGAGAAAACAAGAGTTTACCCATGAGAAAATGTCATCCTCTGCAGTGCTGAATGCAGGACTAATGGGGCTCTTACTTGGAGCTGTCCAGCGCTGCTCTATCGGACCAGGTGCTGGTATTGCTTCCTTTTCTATTAGTTCTTTCAGCTGCTCTATGTATTCAAGGTCTTTCATGCTAGGATTGGCGAGGGTTCCTGCAGGAAAACAAGTTTCTGATACCCACTGTTGACCACCACAGTCAAAGCCTAGAATTTCATCACTCCACCCTACTCTATATCCTTCTGATTTTCTCCAAAACTCCGCCTCAGCTTGATTCACTTTTCCAACATGAACATCATTGAGAGGATCGAGGGCAATTAGCTTATCTCTCAACTCTGTATATGAAAGCTCGCTAATGTCTGGCTCCCTGCTGTCAGGAGACTTCTTGCTAGAGTCCTGGACCCTGTATATATCATGGAGAAAAAAATGTTTCGTTTCATACAGTCCGCCATATTTAGATAAGCCAAGATAGACATAATAATCAAAGCATAACGATACCTATACTTCACAATGCTCTCTCTATAGAGGTCACGGACATGCTGTAAAGCCTCATCTGTAGTGTACTTTGGTTTGAACTTAGGTGCCCCACTCCATTTTGATACAGGGTTGCATGTTACAACCACAACTGTGTCAGTATATGGAATGTACAGGTACTTGACATGCTTGTTTGCAGAGAGCAATTTTCTAAAAAGCCAGAAAAAAAANGCCAAAAAAAAAAAAAAAAAAAACAAGTTAGGAAAACTTCCACCCTAAGCCATATGAGATCAAGTAGAGGGAGTGCTTTCTCAAATGATAGAAGTGAACAACGCCACGTGAATAGAGCAGTAACTAGAGAATGAACAAAACTTAAAGTACTTGCATAAGTTTCTCTGATTATCTGACCGGAAGCAGATTTGTATAATTGTACGCTGAGCATGGTTTTGCAAGGGTGAAGGCACAATATTTAAGACTAATATAACGAAAGTTCGCAACACTTAACTTGTGATTTTTCTTGATTTCTTGCATGTTTGAGACGTATGTGTGCTCCACAAGTTCCTGTCTATCAACACATTGGAGGGTGACCTCAGCAACAACTCCAAGTCCACCAAGGCCACAACGAGCTAGATGAAAGAGCTCTGGATCTTTCTCCTCTGAAAGCTCAATCGTTCCCTTTGCAGGAGTGACCAGCTTCATACTGATCACCTGTTCATCAATAGGAGGCAATCTAGCACCTGTCCCATGTGCCCCAACCTGAACACAACCAAAGATTTAGAGCCTAAACCTCAAAGCACAAGACGGAGACGAACAACTGAAGTTGTTTCAGACTCTCCACTAGTTTCACACACAAGGGAGATAAGAGTATGCAAAACCTGAATAATGCCACCAATCTGCTGCTCTCTAATGGAGGCAAAGTTCTGGAGAGTGAGACCATAGTCTTTAATGGCGTCAACCAACTGCTGGACTCTAATCCCAGCCTGCACCCGAACTCTCTTCTTCTCTTTATCCACCTCGAGAACTTTGTCCATGAGCGCCAAATTCACCATCCCGGAGCGAGACAACCCGATCCCATTGGGCGAGAGACCCGATCCAACAGGTCGAATCCTGGATTTTTTCTCGTGAGATTCCTTGATAATAGCTTCGAGATCAGCGAGATTCTCCGGCTGGTAAAAGTTCCTAGTCTGGACCTCATGAGTACCACTCCAGTTGGAGACAGTGTGAAGATCTTCTGGCAACGGAGCGTAGCGGAAGATTTGGGCCTTCTTGTGTTTGGCATTCTCAGGGAACGGAAACGAGAAATAGGTAGCAGCGCCGGAGAATATAGCGAGTGCTGCGTATCCGGCGTACTTACGGAATTCCTTTTCTGAGGCTGAGGAGGAAATCGGAGACGGAGGAGGAGGCGGCGGTGGCGGGGGTGGAGTCAACGTTTGACCGGCAGTGCAGAGAGTACGGATAGGCGAAAATGGTTGCCGAGTGGTTGATGTAGAAGGAGTTAGGGTTCGAAGAGAACGGTCGACGGAGCGTCGGAGAAGAAGTGACCGGAGCATTTTGTTTTACTTCAGGCGATCTGCAACCTGAGGGAAAGGTTTCTGTTCAACACAAGGATCGAGTTTTAGTGATTTAAGACAATTTACACTATATGCCCCGAAAGTATTTTCTATTTTCATAATTGGAGCCGTTATAATTTGTTTATGGAACAATTAGCCCCACAAGTAGTCGTATACTCTCATAAATAACACAATATTTTTGATTCGGTCCAGATTTCGTGTTGTCCCACATGGGAGTCGTGTCGAACCATATGTTAGAGTGAGTGGACAAAATGGCAAAGCTTTTGGGCAGGTAGTGTGACGGTTTAGCCCTGTTACTTTTGGCACCATGGTCCGAACTTGCTTTCCCTTTGTGTGATAGAGCCTATACTGATTAGAAAGTGTTAGAAAATGAAATTTAAAGGATTTGCTGAATGGTTAATTCGAAGTTAAGATTGTTTGTGGGAAAGCGTCGAAGAAGCAAGATGTAGCCTAGCTCAAATCCTATGCTAGGAATGAATATTGTGGGGCTCAAATCCTCTCTCTTGTTTCTCCTTTTTGATTTTTGTGGTTTTCATTTAATGAATATTTGATGATTAATTATTCACATTTTAGTGAATTTATGTGAGTATGAGTGGATCAATGGCCAATATAAAAACGCCCCCCAAAAAATACCATTATATAGGTTCGGGCAAATAGCATGTTATCTCTTTTAAATTAATCACCGGTCCGATTTGGGTAACATGGATAACTATGTTTTAGTAATTAGTGTTGGACTACAATGCACAATGAATTGCCTTAGAATGGAAAAATCAGTTTAACAAAAGCTCCATAAACCTAAAATTAGTTTTAAAATATTATATATCTTTAGCTAAAAATGAAATTTGAAGATTTATAATCGAATGTCGCTTGAAACTATATAAAATAAAATATTTTGGTTCTGAATATGGTAAAAATATGTGGATTTTGATCTAAAACCTCTTCGTATTCCAAGAATCAAATTTGATAATAGATAACTGAAAATTAATTATTTTGTTTGGGTCAACAACTGAAAAATATATTATTATAGACAACATATTGTCCAGAGCTTAAAAATAGAGTTCATGTATTTTTTGTAACAAAAACAAAAATAAAAGGACGCAAAATTAGAGTAAAAGGAACCTTAGGGTCGATTTTTATATAATAAATAGAGTGAACCAGTGTGTAATCGCTATGTAAATTTGTCCTCCGGCTTGGAACTGCACACAGAGACCACAACGACTCTTCTTCTACTCTCTCTATCTCTTTTCCCCTCACCAAACCCTCTCTGTCGATCCTCCGCCGTAATACCGTGCCAGAATCTCCGAGGCTACGGCAAATGTTGACTGTCATCTAATTTCCTATTTGACCAATTTTGAGCGTTTGGTGGGGCGTATACATACACACACGCGCTTATACATCTCTCTGTGTATTCTTCATGCCGATTAAATTAGTTTTGAGCTGAATCGTGGATGGGTCAGAAGAAGAAATCCCCCGCCCCTCGCTCCAAACAATCGCCGTCTTCTGCGGCGGCGCCGGCAGAGGTTGAGCCGTCGTCTGAGATTTCTTCTTGTAGCTTCCATGAGGGCGGAGTTTCTGGAGCGGCCGCTGATGCCGAGCCGGTCGATTTGGCTGTGGTCAAGCTTGAGTGCGAGAAGGCACTTATGTCATTCCAGCGGGGGAGCTACAACAAGGCGATTCGGCTCATGAAGGAGTCATGCTCTCGCCATCCACACTCTGCCCTAATCTACCGTGTTCAGGGAACTCTGTGGGTCAAGGTTGCTTCCGTCTTCGAAGATCTAGCTGCGAAACAGAGGTACCTTCGTAATGCAGTTGAATCTGCTAGAAAAGCTGTGGAGCTGTCTCCCAACTCTATTGAGTTTGGGCATTTTTACGCGAACCTGCTTTACGAGGCTGCCAACGATGGGAGAGACTCGATAGAGTTTGACGAGGTTTTGCAAGAGTGCCAACGAGCTCTCACGATTGAAAACCCCATTGATCCTGCTAAAGAGAGTCTTCAGGATGAGAATCAGCAGAAGATATTGACACCTGATGCTCGTATTGTACATGTGCAGGAGGAGCTCAAGTCGCTGGTACAGAAATCTAACCTTGCTTCATTGACCACTTGGATGAAAAACCTGGGAAATGGTGAAGAGAAGTTTCGGTTGATCCCCATTAGGAGGATGGCTGAGGATCCTATTGAGAGTAACTTGATTCAGACCAGGAGACCCAATGAGATTAAGAAAGCTACCAAGACTCTTGAAGAGAGGAGGAAGGAGATTGAAGTGAGGGTAGCTGCGGCTAGGTTGTTGCAGCAAAAGACAGAATCTTCACCGTCTGAGAATGTAGGACCTGTCAATAACAAGGAATCAGATACAACATTAGGCGCGGGTCAGAGAAGCGGGGAGAGAAGAAAGCATGGAAATGCAAGGAAAATCGGCTCCACCACTGAGAGAAGGGATCGAGTTAGGTCATACTGGGATTCAATGAGCAAAGAAATGAAGAAAGAATTGCTTAGTGTTAAGGTTAGTGATCTTAAGAGTCACTTTGATGCATCAAAGGATGGACAGGCAAATGAGATAATAAGTGAAGCACTGTCCTTTTGTGAAGCCAATAAGGCTTGGAGGTTCTGGGTTTGCTGCCGGTGCAGTGAAAAGTTCTTGGATTCGGAGTCTCATATGCAGCATATTGTTCAGGAGCACATGGGTAACGTGTTACCTAAGATGCAAATGGTTTTGCCTCAAAGTCTCAACAATGAGAGCATTGAGATGCTTCTCAGTACCCCATGGAAACCATTAGATCTCTCTGCTGCGGTGAAATTGCTTCGCAATCAGCAGAAAATCCAAAATACCGAGTATAGTGAGTTTCACTGTGGAGATAATATGGAAGATGATGACGACTGCTTCAAGGATGCATGCGAGCATACTTCACCAGAGAAAGAAAACATTGGAGATGCTTGCAATGATTGTGATGAGAATGAGTCTGAAGAGGGTAAGCTGTCGATTCCATTTCATCTTCCTGATGGATGGCCGATATCTGATGATCCTGAACGTACAAAGCTCCTTGAAAAAATTCGTTCAGCCTTTGAGCTACTTATCAAGCACAAATATTTAGCTGCCAGTCATCATGATAAGGTGATACAATTTACTCTGGATGAACTCCGTAATCTAGCCTGGGTTTCGCAGTTTTTAAATTGTGGTTTGGGTCAGTCACCCATATGCATTTGCTTTTTGGGAGCTACTCAGCTTATGAAAATTCTTAAATTCCTTCAAGACTTATCACAGGCCTGTGGATTGAGTCGATATTCTGAACAAAGTAACCACGACGATGAAGTTAATTTTGGTGACCTGGGTCTTGAAGTTACGGAGGAGATTCTTCTTGACGGTGAAGATTTATGTCTTCTTCTAGTTGAAAAATTGCTTGGCACTGAATGCATCCAAGAGAAGTATATGGGAGCAGCATTGAATAATGGAGCTATAGCAAGTTCTGGAGATATTGCTAATGGCAATAATGTGTCTTCTGGTGCGGATGAATTTCTTTCATGGATCTTCAAAGGACCCTCTAGCGGGGAACAAATTGTGTCATGGATGCACACAATGGAAGAGAAAACAAATCAAGGACTGGAGATCATGCAGATTCTTGAGAAGGAGTTCTGTCACTTGCAGAACCTTTGTGAGAGAAAATGCGAGCACTTAAGCTACGAGGGAGCACTGCAGACTGTTGAGGACCTTTGTCTTGACGAAGGCCGAAAGAGGGAGACTTCAGCAGAGTTTACCCATGAAAGCTATGAATCTGTGCTAAGAAAACGAAGAGAAGAGCTAAATGAGAGTGACCATGAGTTGGTGTTTATCAGTAGCAGATTTGAGTTAGACGCTATAACAAATGTTTTGAAAGATGCAGAATCTCTTAACCACAATCAATTTGGATATGAAGAATCATATGCCGGCACGAGTTCTCAGCTGCGTGATCTGGAATCAGGGGAAGCCGATGAATGGGGGATGAGGGATTCCTTTAATGAGGCTGATAGTTTCATTGAGATTGCTATCCAGAAACAAAAAGAGCAGTTGTCTGCAGAGGTAACTTTTTCTATCTTCACGCAATACCACTGAGATAAGTCTTTTTCCTAACCAATTCTCTGTATGTGTGCTATCGCAGCTTAGCAGAATCGATGCGCGAATGATGCGCATTGTTACTGGGATGCAGCAATTAGAGCTAAAGCTTGGACCTGTTTCCTCCAATGATTATCAGTTAGTATTGTTACCGTTGGTGAAGTCCTACATGCGGGTAATTATCTAACTCGTCAGACCTTTATTTCAGTGCTCTTTCACGGTCTAATTGGCATTTCTATCTTAATTTCTCTATCCAGGCACATTTAGAGGCCTTGGCAGAGAAAGATGCCACTGAGAAGTCTGATGCTGCCAGAGAAGCATTACTTGTTGAGCTTGCTCTTGATTCTAAGAAGGAATCTCGAGGAAGAAACGATAGTTCAAAACACACGAAGGACAAGTCCAAGGATAAGAAAAAGATTAAAGACACCAAGAAACTGAAGGATTCAAAGGTTTGAATAAATTTGTTGTCTACTATTTAATTATTTCTTGTCTATATTTGTAACAAGAGGCATTTCTTGCTGAGCTTGCTTTAATGTTTTACTACAGGCTTCTATTGGAAATGACCATCGCTTCAATGTTGATTCGACTGAACGCAGGTTAAGATCTGCTCTTTACAAATTTTTTAAGTTCCCCACTAAAACCTTTCATTCTTAAAATGTTGGTGGTGAATGACCTGTCTTTGATGTACTTGATAATTTCCTGTTCCAGCCTCCCTCCGGTTTCATCATTTGGTGATCATTCAGATGCTGACGTTGTTCCTGAAGCTATTGAAGCCTTAAAAGAACAGGAAGAGGAATATAGACGCCGGATAGAGCTAGAGGAAGAGGAGATAAAGCTTGAAAAAACTCTAGAGTATCAAAGAAGAATTGAGAATGAAGCTAAGGAGAAGCACATTGCAGAACAACAAAAGAAATACAGCTCTTCAGTTCCAATGAATAATGCAGAGGCAGTTTATGATGTTTGCAGAGATAATGTCGTTGTTGATTTAGATTTACAAGAACAAGAAAAATCCGTAAGTCAGGTAACCAATCCTGTCGATAGAATGACAAGGTTGTGAAGTTGTTGTTTTTTCTGAATATCATTTGACATTATTTTTTTTTTTCGGTTCTTTGCTATACCAGGAGGACTGGATTCAGCGGAATGGACTACCTGATAACTTGGAAGGAACCAAAGTGAACACAAATGGTTGTTTGCCGTCATCAAATTATTGTGCGATAACTGATACTGCAAAGGTGCAGGATGTTAAGTCCCCAAAAGGTTGCCACTGATCTTCGAATTTGAAAATATGTGGCTGCTGAACCTTTCCGAGACACTTATATTGTTTTTTGGTGATGTATTAGTGCCTAACGGCATAGGTACCCAAGCTAGCATTTTCCAATCTGATCAGCGCACCGGGAGGAGGGGCAGACGCCAAAAAGCTTCTAACAAGTTAATTGACGGAAAATATCAGGTCGCACCTTCTGAGAGCGAGAATAGTGAATCTCAGAGGTCAGGCACCGATGGTGAGAGACAGTCTGAATCTCTTCTTGCCAATGGTGGTAAGTCTTTTCCTTTTTGTTTTTCTTTGTCTCATGTTTCCAAAGTATTGATAGCTGTGATGTAGAGATGAGCTGATTTGGATCTAGATTTATTTTCCTTAGCTTATTGATTTTTGTGAACTTGAATATCAGATACGCTTAGGAAATGACCAATTAAGGCACAAATGAAACTGCTTTATCTGGCAAAACTTCAACTGTTAGATTTGTTATAACTAATGCCTCTGTAACCTAGTGTATCTTGATTTGGCTTTTCTGTCTATTATGAATGACAGTATGTGCATTGATATTTAGCAATTGTTGTCAATTATCATTCATCTTGCATTCAGTATCTTATCCTGGTGATGTAGATGCGGGAACAAAGACATTAAGACAATTACAAGCTGAAGAGGATGAAGAAGAAAGGTTTCAAGCTGACCTTAAAAAGGCAGTGCGTCAAAGCCTTGGTAGTTTTCTAACCATCTGTTAGAAAATTATGCTACTTCAACTTTTATGATTGTTTGCTAAGTGTTTTGTGATTATTGTTTGACTAACAATGTCATTTGTGTTAAGATAATACTACTTCTCTCCATCTCAGGACTCGTTCTTGTATCTGATTCTTGGAGGAATTATTTTAGAAGAATATTTATTCTTTCAGGAATGTACAGTTTTTTTTTGTTTTCCTTCCATGCTATGAAAAATCTGACAGTGGAACATTTTGTTTCAACGCAGACGCGTACGAAGGAGGTAGAAATACGATGTCAGGTTTGAGGACATCTTTGGAAGTAAACGGTGATGGGGTTTTATCTGATGTCACAAAGGAATCTCAGAGCTCGACAGGAGTTGCCATGCTTGGTACAGGTCTTCAGAATGAAGTTGGTGAATACAACTGCTTTTTGAATGTCATTATACAGGTAGCCTTCATTCTCATAAACTGATTGATTTCTCGGGTGTCAATGTCTATATAATATCCAGCTGAAAAGAGTTATGACTAACTGACTGCTGAATGCTATTTTTTTGTTTGTTTTGTTTTGTTTTGATCTCAGTCTCTATGGAATCTGGGGCTGTTTCGGGCTGAGTTCTTGCGGAGTTCAACACTAGAGCACCATCATGTGGGAGATCCTTGTGTTGTCTGCTCATTGTATGATATTTTTACTGCTTTAAGCGCTGCTTCGAGTGAAACACAAAAAGAACCTGTTGCACCTTCATCTCTCAGGATTGCACTAAGTAACTTGTATCCAGATAGCAGTTTCTTCCAAGAGGTAAAGAAATTGATCTCTTTTAAATGTTTTTATCCGTATACAAAGTAAGCTTTTGCCAAAAGTTGGGCGTCATATGGTGGACAGGCTCAGATGAACGATGCTTCAGAAGTATTGGCTGTGATTTTCGACTGCCTTCATCACTCATTTGCTCAAAGCTCAACCGTGTCTGACACAGGCTCTTCTGAGAGCAACTGCACGGGTTTGTGGGACTGTGCCAACCGCACATGTCTTGTCCATTCTCTGTTTGGAATGGATATTTTTGAGCAGCTGAATTGCTACAGCTGTGGGCTGGAGTCTAGGCATATGAAGTACACTTCCTTCTTCCATAACATTAACGCTAGTGCCCTACGCAGCATGAAGGTATCACACGACTGTTTATTGCACTTTGAATTTTCACATAAATTTATTAGATAACTCACTGTGGTTCTGCCCCCACTGTATGCCTAACAGGCTGCATTTGCTGAGAATTCGTTTGACGAACTTTTAAACCTTGTCGAGATGAACCATCAACTAGCCTGTGATCCCGAAGCTGGTGGGTGTGGGAAACAGAACCATATACACCATTTTCTCACCAACCCACCACAGGTTTTCACTATAGGTAAATGTTTCTTTTGGTAAGGATTCTAACGATTGCATGGTTTTTCAGAACACTAATATTTGTGTATTATGTTTTGGGGCTGACAGTTTTAGGGTGGCAAAACACGTGTGAGAGTGTAGAAGACATAGCAGCTACTCTTGCAGCCTTGAACACCGAGATAGACATCAGCATCATGTACCGTGGTCTGGACCCTAAGAGCAAATATAGCTTAGTTTCCGTGGTACGCTTTTGTTTGTGTTTTCCTTGTTTGCATCACCTTTATAGACCTCCTGGCCCCATCTCATAATCTAACTTTGTTCTTTTGCTAATTCCGCAACTCCAGGTTTGTTACTATGGACAACATTATCATTGCTTCGCGTATAGTCATGAACACAGTCGTTGGATCATGTACGATGACAAAACCGTTAAGGTAATACACTTTGACTTTGCTGACCGATACACTCTTTCACATTATCTTTCTTTTGATGTTAATCTCTTGTGATGTTAATAAATAGGTGATCGGTAGCTGGAGTGATGTACTGTCTATGTGCGAGAGAGGACACTTGCAACCACAAGTTCTTCTCTACGAGAGAAAACGTTAAATCAAAAAAAAAAAAAAAACAGACCAAAGTACAGTTTAGGAGATCTCCCAAGTACAAACTGCAAAGGAAGCAAGTACTTTTTTTTGTCTGAAAACTCGAGAGGAAAGAAAGCGATAGATTTACTTTTTTGTTAAGTGGGAAATATCAGTGGTGATAAGACGTCGGGTTGGGGAAGAAGATTTTGTCTTAAGATTTAAAGCAAAGCAGTGTTTTCAATGGAAGAAAGAGGTCCTGGGAAAAATGTTATGTTAAGCATTTATATGTTCATATAAAATCTATACGGCCTTCCAAATAAAGGAAATAAAATCTACACAGCCATTTTTTTATTTACTTGGTAAACTTTTAAAAAGAAGTTACTAGTTACACTCTGCTGATGGCTTTATGATTCTTTTTACTATGATTTTTACCATAAAGTTCAAACAAATCTAAGTAAGAAACTATATATGATTCTAAGAATATCCAACTAACATGAATTCAAATTAATTTTGGGTATGTTAAGGTTCAACTAAACATGATTGGAAGAAATTTTTTTATCCAATTCAAAACCTAAATAACATCAAAAATTCCAGATTTTGTTTTATTTCTTAGTTTAGTTCAATAAATGTAATTCAAATTAACCAAATCTATTCAAAATTCAAAAGTTAGATTCTACCTAGTATCAAAACAAATAAGATATTCCCGTGGTCCACATATATTAAGTAAAAGAAAATAAGTATTCTTCAAATCACTATTTTTAGTAAAAATGAAACAAACTCAAATCCAAATAAAAAACAGTCCCTGAAGATTCGGTTAAGCTTTTTTTAACCTAATAGCAAATCTCTTTTTGCTTAGTCTTCTCCATGTACAGCAAAATCCGCTCTATATAACAGACTCCTTTCTTCTCTACCTTTCTCATTTACCAAAAACCATTTAACACATTTTTTTATTTTTTTTCAAAACCATTAACGCACACAACACACACAGTCACTCACACGCGCACACACACACATACGTCTCATTCAAAATCCTTTGTCTCTGTTCTCTCTTTTCATTTCTTATTGATTTTTGTTTTCCCCATCGAATGAGCCACGTAAAAACCATCCACAATCCCATTGGGTCACTAGAGAGGTTTTTGGATCTTCTCTTGATCTCTCTCATCGTTTACATGACTCTGAAAGGCGGCACGAGTGGGGCTTGTGCCGCTTGCAAATACCAACGCAGACGCTGCGCCGCGGACTGCCCACTCGCGCCCTACTTCCCAGCAGAACAACCGAAACTGTTCCAAAATGTTCACAGGCTATTCGGCGTTAGAAGCATCGTCAAAATCCTAGAGAACCTGGACGAAGCTCAGAAACCAGAAGCCATGAAATCAATCATTTTCCAGTCTTATGTCCGTGACCGCAACCCTGTCCACGGCTGCCTTGGAATCACGCATCACCTTCAGTGCATGATATATCAGGCTGAAGAAGATCTCAAATCCGTAAATTCACAGCTGCAGCTATACCGCAACCAACAAAACAATGGTCAAAATCATCATAATCCTCATAATCAGATGATTCACGAGATTGGGGAAAAGCAAGAGGATGTTACCTCGCAGCAGCTAGATTTGGGAATGGGACTTCCTGTTAGCAACAACCAGAGCAATGTGACACCATTTTTTAGTCCTTTGTCGGTTTCTGAAACGCAGCAACATCAACAGCAGCAACAGCCTCAAATGTCTTACACTTATAGCTGCAGTGAGGTTAATAACAATGGTTATAGTCCTCCTGCGTATACAGATTCCTGCAAGGACATTCTCACCAGCAACCATAACAGTACTGCTTTGGTTTGGGGTGGTCAGAATAGGTTTCCTTATCATTCTAACAACGGATTCATCAATCAAAACGAGAGCTGTAACGAGATGAAGAGCAATACCGGTGTGATGGCTATACAGTCGCAGCTCGTTAATCTTCAGATGGCATCGAATCATCAAGAGGAAGAAGATGATGTTCACGAGTACGATGAAATCCATCAGTTCCTCGAAATCATGGATGACAGGCAATCATTCGCGGATTCTAAAGAAGCTTACGCATCAAGGTAGGGTTTTTCTGTACATTTTATTTGTAAGGTTAAAAAAAACATATATAAGAAAATTGGGGGGGAAAATGTTTAAATTTGTTTTNGGGGGAAAATTTTTAAATTTTTTTTTTTTTTTTTTTTGGGTGGTTGCAGCTCCGGTGAATCGTTGAAGGAGCCGATAGATGAGATCGGAGAGAACGAATTAAGAAGTGCGGCTACTTGCTTCAGTCTGACCAGTGTGAACTGATTCTCAATCGTGATCATGAGGTGGTCTTAAGGGAAGAAGAAGAATTTTGCCATTTTTCACACGTTTTATATTCAAATTTTGATTCTAAGTTTTTTTTTTTTGTTTGTTTGATTAATCCTAAAAACATAGACATTTATATTCTTTATTTCTTAATCTTAATCTTTTGTTCTGTTTCTAATAAAATGCTGGATCGTACTGTCTTTAGTTAGAATCTTCAGTTTTTGGTACCAGAAGAATAATAATGTTTTGTCTCGATCGCTTAACCTACCTTGCAACTTGGCTTGGTTAGCACCTTTGGATAATGCTGAAGATTACATTATGTCTTTCATCATATTAAGATTACATTAAGTCAAGGAACAGTTTGATCTTGGATAAACATATTGTTAATCCGCAGAAGGTTGATTTTGTCGTGGCTGAAGTTAGTGATTGGATAGATGTACTCACAACAATGAATAAGAGGACATTTGAGCGTTAGGCTGGTAATTCTAATCACACAGTTCCAGGTTCTTGGTTAAGACCACCTAATGGCTTTTTCAAATGTAACTATATATATGATGCTGTTTTTGACAATAACACTAAAGAAATAACTTAGGATGGATTGTTTGTGGTCATTATGGGTCTCTCAAGGTAGTGGTGGTGTTATGAGTTTACTTGTTACTAAAGTGTGAGTTTCAAATAAAAAAAAAAAAAATTGCGAAGCATATACGTTTTGTTTGATGTAGACGGTAATGCAAAAATAATCATTTTTTTTTTTTGGTCAACAAATAATCATTTATAATAAGATAAAGATCACATATTTATGATAAGAAATATCAAATATTTTATGCTAATGATGAATCAAATAGATCTTCCTCAAATATGGTGTCAATTGCTACTAAATTTGTAAGAATCCCTTGGAATTCCAGAATATTTAATTTATGATTTTTGAAAAATCTCTTTAAAATTTCTGTTAATATTACACTTTTTTTTTTTTGTCTCTCTTTTGATTTTGATATTGAACTGTTTTATAATAAGTTTTAGTAGATATTTTTAGATAATATTTTCATAGAAATCATGATAATATTAAAAATCATAACTTTATTAAAATTCTCCAATAATGTTAAAAATGTTACAGCTCCAATAAAATCAGATACAGATTTTTTGGTGGGTCCCTTTCGAACTAGAGACTTGTTAAAAAACGACAGCGTCTTCGATGTGTACAAATCAAATCCGTGTGTCAAACAAACAACATCATCATCTCACTCTCACCTTTCAAAGCCTCACACACAAAACTTTTTTTAAAAAAAAAGAAAAAAAACAATCAGTGGCGACCAAGAGAAAATGGCAAGTATCATAACTGGCCTATCAATACCAGTTTGCTTCTCTCCACCTGCCACGACAAGGTAGACTGATCTCAGATTTCTATTTCTTTGTAAAATAAAAGATGCTCCCTGATCAGAATCAACAGTAGATCTAATTTTTCTGACACAATCAAATGCTGCTGTTCTTCCAGAGAGTTTCTAAAGAAGCCAAAGTTAAAATGTTCCTGGGAGAATCCCATCGAAATCCAGACTTTGAGGAAGCGTTGTGTTTCAGGTTTTGCTGCCATTTTGCTTCTCTCTCAGGCAGGCCAGGTATGCTTGAGCAGCCGACATTGCCACATAACCATGTCTGATTGCATAAATAAAAAAAAACCTTTTGAATTCCTGAGCTTCCTTGTATTCTTGCAGGGTGTTGCGTCAGATCTCTCATCTGGCCATCAGAACATTTGCCAACTTGGGAGCGCTGCTGCTGCTGCTGCTGCTATGGAAGAAAACAAACCGACTCTTCCACTTGACAATGGCTCTGATGGTGACACGGAAACGATGATGATGATGATGACGAGAGGCATGACTACTGAGAACTTTGATCCAGTTAGGTACTCTGGAAGATGGTTTGAAGTAGCTTCTCTTAAGCGCGGTTTCGCCGGTCAAGGACAAGAAGATTGCCATTGCACTCAGGTATATATAATACTTTCCTTAACTCCAATGTGAACATCTTTAATATGTATTGAGAATTTTTGTTTCACTCGTTGCAGGGAGTATACTCGTTTGATATGAAGGAGGCAGCCATCAGGGTAGATACATTTTGTGTTCATGGAAGCCCTGATGGGTATATAACAGGAATCAGAGGGAAAGTTCAATGCTTGGGAGTAGAAGATCTTGAGAAAAACGAGACTGACTTAGAGAAGAGAGAGATGATTAAGGAGAAGTGTTTCCTTAGATTTCCAACGATTCCTTTTATTCCAAAGTTGCCTTATGATGTCATAGCTACAGACTACGACAACTATGCTCTTGTTTCTGGTGCCAAAGACAAGGGCTTTGTTCAGGTGATTTCAACAGAACAAGAACAACTCCCATTGGTTTGACTATCTTACCAATCTGTTGCATTCTCTTATATGAAACTTTCTTGGCTTGATTGATATGTCAGATATATTCAAGGACACCTAACCCAGGACCTGAGTTCATTGCCAAGTACAAGGACTATTTGGCAACATTTGGTTATAACCCGGAGAAAATAAAGGATACTCCACAGGACTGTGAAGTGATGTCTGATGGTCAGTTAGCTTCTATGATGTCTATGCCAGGTATGGAGAAAACGTTGACAAACCAGTTTCCAGATCTTGGATTAAGAAAGTCTGTCCAGTTTGATCCTTTCACAAGTGTGTTTGAGACCTTGAAGAAACTTGCCCCTCTCTATTTCAAGTAGTAGGCCAGCTTCTTTTTACTCACAAATCTTGTGTAGATTATTACCACTGTCAATATGCTTATACAACAGTATTCCCGACTGAGTGTATATACATCTGTCAGAATCAATCATATGCTTTCAGATGTTTCCCTCTGCTAAGCCTGTGTGGTTACTAGGGATTACTCTGCAATGTTGTTAGGACGACTGTTGTAGTTTACAGAGTCTAGTTTTTGTGAGCTTTGAGCTTCTATGGTCTGTGACTGTGATTGAGCATGAGTTGTGAATCTTCCTATGTCTGTAGAAGACGCCACTCAGCTTTTCTCTTTAGTTAGCTCAGTTTAGTCTTTTTGCTAAACTCTCTAGTATGATTAGAAGCACAATATGAGCCACATGGATAAGATTTTGATCAAATAACAAAGCAACAGTCCGAAGAACTTTGTTGCACGCTTAAGAGAAAAAAATCTTTACAAGGAAAATATAAGAATGAAGGATTCAACAAGCTGAGGCTGTGCACATAAACCACACTCTTCACGCTGTTGTTGAACTGTTCCACCCACATTCCAACGCTCACGTCCTCCATTTTGAATAACTGAAACATAAAAAGAGAATGATGTTTATTACAGACAACATTACACAGTTATAGATTCTTGTCCAAACGGAAAATGATTAGTTAGTTACTCTTAGTCTGTGTTGTTCAAACTCGGTTACAATGAAGCGAGAGATATCTGTTGATAATATGTAGCCAGGACCATTAGCATAAGGTGGATAATCTTCCTCTGGCCATTCCTGTAGAACCCCATTGAATCAATTTGAGAAAATACGTAAAATACCAAATGTATCAGTTTTTCTTGTTCTTCTTTTTTATACCTCATATGAAACAGCCCATTTCCCCTGGCGAAGAGGATTGTGATAGTAATTGATGTTGCCAATGCACAAGCTTTGATCCGTAGGTGTTTTCTTTGCTTCACTAAGAACCGCATCTACACGGACAAATGTGTCATCGTCACACTTCATTATATATTTAGCAGCCAAATTAATGATGAGCCTGCAAACCAAAGTTAAAAACAAGAGTTTCTTTCTTATGCAATGAACCATACAAGATATGACACTGAAGTCTGTGAACTCGTTGAATCGAAAAACTCACACCGTACTCGCAGGTGGCAACAGTTTTCAGAACAACCAGGTCATAGCTGTCCATGTAAGGCGCTACAATTATGTCCCCAAAGAATCCAGCTTCCTTCTTCAACTCCACATGGATTGACTTGCTCGAGTGCTAATATTATATAGACCAAAATTGATTGAGAGATTTACTTTAACTATCTTAAACTTACCAATGCCACAAAGAAACGAGCCACCACTTTGGAAATATTTGATAAGCTTATGCTGCATCCAAGACTTCCTCACAGCCATCCTCTCAAACAACTCAACTTCCTCATCAGGAATCGATGGGGCCTGCCAGTTGCTTGAGAGCTCAAGATACCTTTGAGGAGCAAAATTAGGATGTGAAGTTGGGAGAGAGCCAGCAAAAACCGAGTGAACTTGTATGTCTCCAGTAACAATTAGACCAGTAGCATCCTCAAGCGTAAAACCCTTGATATGGCCAAAACCACACAACATAATCACTTTCTGATTATCATTACTACTACTACTACTACTCCTCCTCCAAAAAGCAATTCACAAGGTATTCATTGCTTACAGTTCGAAAAAGGAAAGATGTGACATGCTTCCCATCAACACTAACATGATAACCTTCCAATCCAGCACATAAGTGTAAGCACGAAGAGCTTCTCCTCAGTGAATGGAAATGGCCATTCTACATGCATTTGCGCTGAGCTCCATTGCATTCTATAGCAAGTGTTATGCTCTCAATCACAGGCTTACCACTCCAATATTAATCACCGTTAAGCCTTGGATTGAAGTGAAGAATCCGAGGAGGATCTTCTCCTTCCACTGCCTTCAAACCTTGCAGCTCCATAAACTGTGAAACCTTCACAGCTTCACCTTCTTCATTCACCAACACTGATGATCTCTGAGTGTGCGGCGCGCCACCACCGTGATGTGTGATCCCAGAGCTCAATGAGGTTGTCACGGGCCAAAAGATCCGACCCGGATAAGGAAACTGAGACCGGGCACGAGATCGATCCAGACTTGTTCTCCTCCTTCAAGGCTTTTAAGGTTTTCCCTGATTCCAGCTCTTCCCATAGTTTTCTACCAACGTCCCAAGCTACCTTAGCGGATTCGTGGAGCCCAAAGGACTCACCTTTGCTACTCGGGTCGAATGTTTCCGAGTCAAATTTCAACCCGGAAATGTTTTTATCCGTCCTGCAACCAGAGCTCGAGAAGGCGGTTCCGACTCTGTTTCTTGGTAGATCAAGCTCTTAAAAGGTCGTCCTGGGGCTCGTCTCTCTGGCAGCTCCCCACTCGCTGCCGAACTTCTCGGTTCGGGTTAACGGATCGTGTGATAAGGTATTGAACCCGGTTCTATAAACGACGGGGACTTGGAGAGTGACTAGAAGCATGTACACCGCCATTAGTATCTGAACAAAAACATGGCGATTTTCTCCGACTTGTCTGGTTTCGATAGCTTCGGATTCCTCATTGTTACTTACTTCATCTTCTTAGTCGAATTCAAATCAAAATCAAATGAAGGGTTCGTGGAAATAGAAATCCTACACTCGAAGAGTCGGCGGGAAAGAAACAGCCAATGGTTCTAGTCAAGTAGCACAAGTGGAACGAATTTCTCACGCTTGGAATTCAAAATTTTTAAGAGAACCGAAGGTAAAGATCAAGAACTTTCTTAAGAAAATTCAGAGAGAGAGAGAGAGAGAGACAAGCCTTCATTGCTTTGTGCATGTTGTGCTGACGTTTACAGAAAACCGTCGTTTATGGACAAAACTTTTGTAATATTTTCTTTATTTTTAATTTATCTTTTCAAATGTTAAAAAGATTTGTTGGATTCCTCTTTCCCAGCGGCATCATATTTTAAATTTAAGCCAAAAATATGTTTTTTCTTTCTTAACGGAAACGAAAAAATACTGTTTTCATTTATCTCCAATATATTGAAACTTTTTTCTCAATTGCAGGACATAATGAAAAAAATTATGAGATTTAATTTTACATTTTAACAAAAGAAAATATCATTGAGTATACAAATCAATAATGGGCTAATACTAAAATCGATATTAGGCCGAAAATTTAAATTACCCAACTCTAGTTATTCGATTAGGTCGGTTTAGTTTCTAAAGTCCCACATTGCTAATTCAGGATTCGTTCGCTCCAACACAACGCATATAAAAACTGTCCTTCATCTTTCGTTCGATTCATACCTTTCTCGGCCTTTTGGCTAAGATCAAGTGTAGTATCTGTTCTTATCAGTTTAATATCTGATATGCGGCCCATTGGGTTTAGCTCGATATTAACTTTATTTTTAATGGGGGAGAGTCTTCCACGTCAGCTTGCTGATTGGACTCACGTGTCGCCCACGTCTTGCACTATTGCGAGGGCCAGGCACACCTCACCAACTACTAGTTGAATATTTAACCAAATCAAACCGTTTAGCAATGTCGTGATAGATAGCTAAACCGAGCCATTAATTGAGACTGAACCAGATTTCATCACAACCAAAAGCGAGAGTTATAATCAAACCGAACCATACAAACAAAGCTTAAACACATATGGCTAGTATTTGCGTGCTTGCAAAAATTCGTCGTTTGTGAAGTAAAATAAGATTAATTGTTTTTTATATTTATAATTTATTGTTTTTTTAAAACACTGCATCAGTAAGTGGGCTTTTAAATACATATTTGTGGGCTTGCAGTGACAAAAATTCGTCGTTTGCGAATACATAAAAACGGCGCACGTTTCTCATCTCCCAGAGCGAAACGTTACGCAAGACGAAATCCCATCGCCATATGATAGACGTAAGCAGAACGACACGGCGAATTCGACGAACGGAACCTCAGAAGACGATGGTGGCGATATCGATGTACAGAGGCAACCTTCACAAAGTTCCCGACGTGCCTCGCCGATGGAGAATGCCGGAGCGTAGTCTCTCTTTCAAGGACTTCAAATATCTGCTTCATCGCCGTAAACGAGCCCTTTCTCGTCTCTCCCTTCACTGGAGCCCTAACCTGAGCCTTAACGTCAAGGCTGAGTTGGTTACCGATCAGAGGGATTCGATTCCGTCGGGGAAGCAGAAGCTGGTTGAGGTGAAGAGAGAGGAGATTGGTGGGAATCGGGTTAGGGGAGATGAGAATGGCAGATGTGATGGTTTTGAAGGAGCCCGAGCAGGAGGAGGATCGGACGGTGGAGTGATGGAATTGCTATCGAAGAAGGAAACTAATAATGTGAGACACGAAGATCAGGCGAACGAGAAGGCGGAGGTATGTTTGAACTTCTTCGATTTCAACCTCGTTAAGATATTCCGATGTAATTTGAGTTCGAATGAGCTGATTTGAAACTCGAATCACCATGCTCATTGAGAATTTTTTGATGATTTCGGTGAAGTACATAGGAAGGTTGTGATGGTTTTGTCAATTTTTAGCCTTTAGGTGAATTTATCAAATTGATTGGCTGATTAGGTTGCATGGCCACAAGCAGGATAATACTTTGATGTGTGCCCTCAAGTAGTTTAAGTTGCAATTGATGGATGTTGTGATGAATAGAGTTGCCAATTTTGGGTTTCATGAGCTCTTAGATTGTTAGATTTCTGTGAGATTGTTTCGTATTCTTACCTTAGACGACACCAATCCATGAAGTCCTTATAGTCTAGATTTATTGTGTTTCAGCAGGCAAAGGAAACCGCTGAAGAAATACCAAGCGAAGTAGAGAAAAAACAAAAAGAAGTGGAGGAGAGATTACAAGTTTTGAATGCAAAAAAACACAACCTAGTCCAAGTGCTTAAGCAGGTCTGTCCAGTGCCTATTCTTATCTCTGTATGCTAGTGTTTTCGCTTATACCAATACCCATTTCCTAAAGTACTCATTACTTTTCAAACTAACGGATACACAGATTTTGAATGCTGAGGAAGAATTGAAAAGGCGTAGCATTGTGCAACAACAAGGAACAACAGCGACTCGTCCTTCTCTTCCACTCCATGTGGATGTCTCTAATGATTTAGGAGGTAATGCTGGTGCTCACATGGAAGGTGGAGAAACTGATGATGCAGCGAATCATACCAATGCTCAAACTCGCACTGTTCTTCGACTATGTGGTGCTTCTTCGTCATCCGAATCTCCTCTGAGAAGAGCAGCGGCCTTTTCGCAACACAATATGGTAAATGTTCTATGCTCATTGTATACACGATAGAAAGTTAGAAACGAACAACGAACTGTATAAGTGTATAACATGCTTGGAATCGTTGTTGCTGTTTGTCAGGTTCCGCATCCTTCTCGATGGAGCCCACGCGTGGGTCCGTCTCAACCCGGGAATCCGAGTGGTGCAGCAGTCACTGTTTCGGCTTCAGGAACAAACTACATCGCTTCTTCTCCGTCACCAGCTGGTTCTGGTGGCACTTCTGTTTTCAGAGAATCACGGCTTCAGAGTCCATGGAATTAGCAGCTTGCTTCTCCTCTATTGCTTTCTGTTATTCGCACTAACTAGTAACCACCTGTCTTTGTTCTTTTTCATTTTGTAGCTGTGAATGTGAAATGACAGAAGATGTGTTAATATCATCAATTCATATATAAATATGATGTTTCAGAGTCGTCCATATCTTTTTAGTACTCTTGAGTTTTTCCGTCATTGATAAACACATCTGGATTATGAGAATTGTTTTTTACATTTGAATTGTAAATTATGCCAGGTAAGTTTCAGTCTCAAGCATTCCAAGTTGCTAACTTCTTGGATCCGGAGATCCAAGAATTCTTCCTCTTATACTCTCTTCGAGATTTGGCCATTCTCACTGATTGATGGAGTTAGGTCGGAGTAGAGAAAGAGAGTAAATAAATGCAAACTTACAGGGTGTTTCTCTCGTAAAACAAACTATTTGACTTAAGATTATAACAATAAACACATGGATGATGGGGAAGCTCACCACTTCAAGAAACTCCATTTTTCAGTAAAGAAATGACCAGTGTGTTCGTCTGCACTTCCTTGATACTGCATCAGACACAAGTCCTGGGAGAGGGATATATATCAGAAGGAAAAACCTGGGATGTAGTCTTATGTTCTTAATGACAGCTTAACCATACTATTGTACTTTGATTCTCTTGCAACTGTTATCTCAAGTTTGGGGTCTAAACCTCTAATGAAAAGAAAAAGAAAAAAAAAAAGTTTAAGTAATCTGGATTCCAAAACCAATAAATAAATTCATGGTTCGGTCTAACTGAATTAAGTTGGAAACAAGAACCAATTCGGATAAACCGAATAAGCGGCGGTGTTGAAAAAGAAGAGAAGATTAGACTTAGATTTCTCGAAGCCGCCGAGAGAGAGAGAGAGAGAGAGATGGGGATAGTAACTAAAGTTGGAGATTTGTCGTTCAAGGCTTTCACGGCGGGGCTAGGGATCGCCACCATCTACCTCACCGGCACTTTCTCCTTTAATGTCTACCGTGGCCTCTCTTGGCACAACGCTCAATCTGTATGTTCTTCTCTCTTCGCTCCTCATCTCTTACACGTATCCAGCAGAAATGATCCAATCATTTGCACTAGCTTTCTTGATTTGATTGCTGAGATTCCAGATTTAGGGCATGCGTTCCTGAGGTTACGGTAGATTGATATTGGTTCAAGTATCAGTTGCGAGTTCTGATTTTGACGGAAACTAGACCTAACTAGTCATCGGTTCTTGTCTAATTAACAACGTTTTGTGCACTAACAAGAGTATCCCTCCGTGTCTTGTTATGATGACTGGGAAATTTCTGATGAATGATTATGTTGTATCTATCTGAATCACTTGCTCAGTCCTCCAAAAATGATGATATCTCTGAGATTTTAGAGATTACTGATTCAAATACTTCATTCTGTGCAATGGAGGGAATGTATCAAATACCCTAGAACAACTGTGATGAGGTGTTTATCTTTCTCAGTCCTGGTTTTGTTGTTTGTAGGAAACTTAGCGTTGGTCTATTAGATATGGGATTTTAGAGATTACTGGAACGTAACTAGTATTGAACACTTGTAATTGGGTGTAAGAAACGATAAAGCTCACACTGTAGATTTGATATGACTGATGTAGGAGCATGATAAGAATTGAAGCTGTATAGTATAGTCCTGCACTTATTCAATTCAACAAACCAGAGAGACGCTCAACCCAAAAGCCTGACCGAATTTTATAGATATCCGCAGACTATACAATCTCCTGAGACAGACTTATAAAGTCTAGTCCTCACTAACTGCTCTCTGAACGACTACAACCTCTGCAGTCTGCTATATTCACTCCTAGGCTTTAGATATAGTACATCTGTGGCGAAAAGACAAGCCCCTGAAATTCAGCCAATCAGCTAAATCTTCACATTCTTGTCCACTGTGTCTTGGCTTATCAGAGTCGTTGTGTGCATTAGGTTGATAAGGTTGTTACCATGACTAATATTCATTCACCTTTTGCCGTTGTTTTTCTTTTTTTTGGGTGAGGATATAGTAATGTCATTACCTACATTAGTACCAAAGTGTTAATTGTTTTTTTTTTTTTCCTCAAGATTCAGATTAGATGCAAATTTGAAGAGATTTCTCAACTGGTAGATGCAATTTGTTGTAACGATCCATGGTTTTGCTTTCACCTTTTTCACTTACTGACATTGTGTTATGTCCGCCTGGACTATAATAATTCACCTCTGTTAATGTCGGTCTTGTCAGAGCTAGTCATCTTGTAAACAGTTATGTATCTTACTAACAATTCCTGTTTCCTTATCCTTGTAGAAGCTGGATTTAGAGCAATCTGACGAACAAGCCGACTGATCCGATTTCAGCTGTGCTCTATCCTTCAAGTAGCAGATGCTTCCATGAATCTTTACGAATGTAGTTTCTTTGCGTACACTTGGTATATCTTTGTTTCGATTCTAGGAGCAACTAAATAAATGAAATTCTTTTGTTTGATAAATTCACGAAACGTTGTAATATGATTCTGAAAGTTCCATAATACCAAGGGAGCCAACTTTTCCAATAGTCCCATTAAATTACGGACAAGCTGTTAGAATCTGTTAATCAAAAGCAAAAGAAACTTAAATCTGATGGTCTTCTTAGGTTTTAAGTTCCATTGAAATACTCGCAACTTCTCTTGCTACTTAAGTGTATGTGTAATCAAACAAGAACATATGACTCAATGAATATGAGTGACTAAAGGTTGAGACAACGCCTTCAATGAATCTACGAGTCCGTATGGATTTCTCAAACCACAGTTGCATGATTCCATTCTTAACGATTTGGGTTTCTCGAAAACAACATACAAGGTCTTGTCATGCAACGAAATTACACCAAACCATTTTCGTTTCTTCACTTATTCAGATCGTCGAGCAAATAGCCAACATGAGTAACAACATGAATTTCTGAGATTGCTAAAAGGGAAGATGGATGGAAACAAAAAAAAAGCACAAAAGGGACTCATGATCTTCCTGATGCAGCCTGAGCTTCCTTCCTCATCACTGCTCTCGCATAGATCTCATAGCAGCATCCTGAAATAAGCACACATGAGAAAGGATATTATTCGACTTAAAACACAGAATACTATGTCATCAAAACCTTAAACCATATGAGCCACACACTACAAACTGCTAACTACATAACAGAAATGTTCTTAGTTTTCCATAAGAGATATGCTAATATTAATTCAATAAAGATTTCATTGGCTGTTAACATGAAAATATGATCAGACAATGAGGTAAAGCACAAGGGGCATCATGAGCAAACCAAGGATATCTTCCATCTGCAGTTATTCTTGATCGAGAGAAGGTCAAGATCGCAGTGGATCTCTAAAGAAGTGTACCAGTGAATAATAAATCCAGGTTCATCCCAAATGGTATCAGATGATTTCTATCTTCACAAGGATAAAAATTTGATCATGTAACAAAACAAGTTATGAAGCATTTCTTCCCATACCAGCAACAACGACAACTGTGAGCACATCTCCAATCTTTTTCAATCGGTGCACTCCTTTCTTATGCGACTTGAATCTGCTCAGAGCACCATCCTCAGCCAATAGCTGCAACAAAGACAACCATGAATCTCAGAGGAATCTCAAAAAAAAAGCCAATCTTCCAATTTCCAATTGCCTCACTAATTTAGATCCGGGCTTGTACACCGAAAATTTCGAGCAACCTTCAATTACTAATTTGACATAAAAGGATCCTCCCAAAGTAATAATTTTATCCATTTCTGAACAATCCAATCTGACCGAATCGATCCACGATACATACCTAGAACAGAGATAAACTGTAGAAGAGACTTACAGCTTTTTCGCGAGCTCCTAGCTCGACATGGAACCCACGACGGGGTTGAGCAAAGGCACCATCCGTCTTCTGCAAATTACCAAATGAGTCAAAACGATCCTGTCATAGATCAAATGAATCGAAACGAATCCGTGAGGAGATTCGATCCCAAGAATAAAAAAAAGAAGAAACAAAAAAAACCTGGGAAGAAGATCGGAGGTGAGATGAAATCGAGGTGTTGTTGAGTAAAAACGCCATCTCCCGATGAGGATCAAAGATTTTACGAAGTCGATAGCAAACGAATGATGAAGAAGACGAAAGCGCAGGAATAAAAAAAACACTTCCCAGTAAGTGGGTAAAATTGTAATTTTAAGTGTTCGCTTTTTGGTCCAAACCTAAAGTATTGTTCCATTTTGACCCCAAAGTTATTTTATAGACACTTGTGGACCATAATGTTATGCACCTGCCATTTGATGCCAAGAGGCAAGATTAACAATGTATATTGAAATTACTACACCGAAAGATAACTTAATTTAATTTTACTATTCTCAGCATACAAAGATAGTTATGGCAGACAAAATTGTGTCATTAATTTTTGTTACTGCTGTTCTGTGTTCAGATTAAAAGCAACAAGTCAAGAGAGGAAATTAGGGGCAGCCATACCAGAACCAAACCAAACCCAAAAAAACGAGTTATAATAATCCTGGTTATCTAGACTAAACCAGAAAACCTCAGAAGAGGACAATCATCAGAGGACGCTACTTTAGCTTTTGCTTTTGGTTTAGCAACATTCTTCTTGCAGTTGCTGCAGAGCTTACCATGCGTGTATAACAGACAGTTCATATCAAACTTGAGCTCCTCGGGGATCCTGCGGTTGAGATGGACGTAGGTTTTGTTCCTGTCTGCGGTTTTCGGGACCCAACCTAGCGCCTTTGCGATCTCAAACACCTGTTTTCAGTCAGTTTAGTATCTCATTTCTGATCCAAAGGAATGAACAAATATCAAACACAAGAATTTTACAGAAACACTCACATGCGTGTCCACCGGAAAATCGTCGTGCTGGAGATTGAACATCAGAACACAAGAAATCTGTCAATCATCAATACAGATCTTATGTCAGTATCCTATACTGAAAGGAACATGTGAACAAACAGCAGTAGCTCTCTGCGTTAGAAGGTCTTTAAACTGTGTTTTACCGTTTTAGATCCTATTCCTTTGAACTGAGAGAGCTCGGTTTTTACTTCTTCTACCGATAAACCACGAAGATACTCCAAGCACAATCTACCTCTTTCCTTCTGCAAACGGTTCAGTATGTTCTTGATGCACACAGCCTTTTTCGGGGCCAATCCTCCACATCTTATAGCACTCTCAATTAACTTGGATTCAGCAGCTAGAACCTACAGTGGATGCAACAAAAGAAGAAGACTCTTCAAGATGATAAACAAGCAAACAAAGAGAACAGAGAGCTTAAGTGACTGTAAGAACATTAACTACAAAAATCAAAAAGGAAACGAAACCAAGTATATAAGTCAATCTTGACTCTGAATAGCAAAAATACAATCTAGTGACCTACACAATTTTTTTTTGGCATTAAAAAATGTCAAGATGCATTTTCTTAAAACGTTTCCTCAAATCTTGAGGAGAATCAAGCTTACAGAGTTATAGATTTCCCAAACTGTCCCAAAAACATGCTTTAATGATTAAACTGAAACCAGGACAGAATGTAAGGAAACTTGAGCCATTATCATATCAACATCAGGAATTATAAAACTTCACAAAGGCTTAACCTTATGATTCCCAAATCTTCCTCGACCTATAAAACCAATTAAACCTAAGGACGAATCGCTTACATCTTCCCATTTCGGAAATGCAGCTTTCAGAGAAGCGAAAGCCCTTTGGGAATTGGCTTCAGTTGTATTCTGGGAGAGGAGAATTTTAACCAGCCCATCTAGCACGCTCTCCTCTTTCTCATCCTTCTCCTCCGCCGATTCATTCAATGTCTCAAGTTTCACCGTGGACTGTGTATGGTCACCATCTACGACGGCGATTGATCGGAGTCTCTGACGGCGGTAACTGGCGAACTCAGAAGGGAACCCATGAAGAGAGAACAAAGCATCCCTTACATCTCGACATTCTTCAGCAGTAGGTCTAAGAAGTGCAGGGTATGGATCGCCGTCGTCGACGGAGGATTTTTTGGCCGGAGCTTTTGAGTCGCCGTCGCCGTTGTGTAGGCGTTTCCTTTTCTGGGCTTTGCTCATCTCGTGGGGAAACCCACTGACCCGGTGCAATATTTAGATCGGTTTACGATTTTGTTTTGAATCGATTTATTCTCTGAACCATAAAATTTAGTGGAAATTGGGTCGGTTTACTATGAATATGAGTGGTCCGGTTTTCTTAAACGCCATGGACATAGACGTGGACCCGTGGTGGTGTTTTTCTGGGCCTCTATATAGTGAGAAAACAATTTTGTTGCAAACTGCAATTGGTTTTCATTAGTATTGAATTTTTGATTAGAGAAACAAAAATCAGACAAATGAAGGAAAACATTTTTATGAGAAAATTCAAAGCATATTTGATATACTAAAAGGCCTATTATATTTCATATACTTTAACTATTCTGCTGTTTAGAAGCCCACTATTCTGCAAGGCAATCAACTAAAATTCCTTGTATAGTATATATATATATATTTTTTTTTTTTTTTTGTGTGTGTGTAAAATGTTAAGTTTTGTACCAATTTTAAAAGTTGTGACAGAAGTTACAGAGATTCCCGGCTGGTACATCAAAATCTTATATTGTTACTCAAAAAAAAAAAAAAAAATTATAGAGATAACGAAAAGAAGGAAAAAGTAACAAAAAATACAAGAAAGACTGGATATACAACAGCAAAACTTAAATCGAACTAAACAAAAAGATATGCGCACACCAAGCAAACCGAGAAGATCCTCGAAGAAGAATTGACAACAAGATAGGCGCACACCAAGCAAAACGGGAAGATTCGCGGAGAAGAATTTCGAGTACGTTAATTGGAAATGTGTATTGCTGCCAAAATTCCAAAGAATTTGAGTCCTCCTAGTTAGTATATGGTTTCCAAATTTTACAGCAAAATTTTTTACTGTTACTAGGAAAAAAAAGAAGGGAAAAAACACTATTTACCCTTTAGATTCAGCTAGTCTTCTCTTCCATCGTATCATAGAAAAAGGGAATGCATGGTTTATATCATTATAATATGTAGGCATGATGAATCACAAATTGGTGACTGGATCACATGACGTCAGGCAGAATGTTTGTAGATTGTTTCCACTTTCTAGCTGTATAACTGAAACGTTGACCCTATAATTATTTGACCAACGACTAAATCTTCGTTCTTAAAATCTTATTATATTAAAAAAAACACCAATAATTGAGACGACTTTTGTTTTTACGACCTCCTACTTCTCAGTTCTCACACATGAAAGTGAAACACGAGAGCCACTTCTCCACAAACGTAGGAAGATTTAACTTTTTGTCGTTTCATTGTAAAAGACAAATCAACAATGTTACAAATTCACTCCCAAATAATAGTCAAGAGTATTCAACTATTCATAGTAAACAAAAAAATTGTAAAGAGTGAAAAGAAAAAAAAAACAACCTTGAAAAAATATTTTACCAACAAGAAAAAAAAATTTGATAGAGCTAAAACTGAGAGGAATAAGCGAAGCCCTCTTTTTGTCCTCCCCCTTGAAACTGAGAACGACTTAGCCCACTCGCTTCCAAAATGCGGTTCCACTCACGCGCCTCCGCGCCTTCCCCAAATTCCGTCCCTCCGCCTCCCATTGTCTGCAGAATTTTCGCCGCCTTCTCCTTCAAACGCTCGCTTCCGCTCTCGCTCTCCACAATTTCCGCCAAAATCTCCTCCAGACCTGCCTCACTCGCCAATCCTCTAAACCTCATATTCCCTATACTTAGCGTCAACAAAGCCCCCACGCAATTCTCACGCGCCGCCTCTGAGTCGACCCCACCTTCCCGAAGTTTCCCAACCAGTATCGCCACCGCGTTACCATCAAGCATCGCTCCTTTCCCTTCCGAACAAGCCGCGAGATTACAGAGCAACAGGAGGATTCGGCTCGCCGATTCGCCGGATCTGACCATAGACAGCATCATCGGCACCGCACCGGCTCGAACCAGCCTCGCTCTGTTGTTCGGGATCAACGACAGGTGGTATAGCGCAAGAGCTGCATCTTGACGCGCTCTTTCGCTCTCTGATGATCGGAGAGCGTGGAGGAGTGGCTCCACCGCTCCGAGAACTCCGATCACCATTTTGTTCTCTTCCTCAACCGCCAAGCTGAACAAAGCTCCGATTACGTGTTCTTGCGCCTCCGTTGATCCCGATTTGAGGACATCAACCAATAGAGGAACGAATCCAGACCGTACGATCTTCAATTTGTTCGGTTTCTCTAGCGAGAGGTTGACCACCGATGCGGCGGCGTTCGTCTGGACGATGTTGTACCGTGAAACGATCAGAGATCGGAGCAAGGAGAGGATTCGTTCTGTGCAGAGTGAAATCCTTGCGTTCTCGCTGGATCTCGTCGTCTTCCTTAGCAGAATCAGACCTTGTTCGTGGTCAATTGTGTTCGCGCTTGTCAATTTGTTGTAAATCTCTTCTTCCTCTGGTGACATCGGAGGAAAAGAGGAGTAATCGGAGGTAGAGAATGAGCTGTGAATCCGGTTTGGATTCTCGCTTCCGGCGTAAACTTCTGACGACGGATTGGAAGATGGAGAAAACATGGAGTGACTAGCGGGTCGGGCGTGGTGAAGCGGAAGGGAATTGGAAGACGATATCGAATTTCTTGACCGAGATCGAATCGCTCCCATCATAGAATCGTAATCCAACGTCGAATTCTCAGCGACCGGAGGCAAAATCTCCGATTTGGAGACCCGATTACCTGGATCCTTGTCCATACGGGCGCGAACAACACCTTCGACGTAAGCGTAATCAGGAGGTCGTGGATGCTCCAGTTTGTTCCTGGAGCACCAGCTGAGGATAGTTGATTTCATGGCGAGATTGGGGATTACTGTTGATATATCAGGCTGAGTTCCGTCGAGAAGCTTCGGCGCAAACCCGAGATTCCGGCAAACCTGAACGGAGATACGCTCAAATGTCTGACCCGAAGCGACGACTACGGGATCCGACATTAAAAATCCGGTGATGGGGCAGAGGAACTCCGTCGGAGTTTCGCCGGGGTTGTGTTGCGGCATAGTTGTGGCGGAGGCTGAGCGGTGGTGGTGAAAGGAGAACCATTTGTGTTTTCCGGTATCGCCCATAGCAGAATTATATCAAGAACAATAAAAGAAAATGCAAATCCGACACACAGAAATTCGGAGACGAAGAAGAAGAAGAGGAAGAAACACAAAATAGAAACGAATCTGAGAGGTTGTTGCTGTAAGAGATTTTTGACTTCAACTTTGGGGGTTTTTAATCGGAGCTTGGTACGTCTTTGACGAGTCTATAAGAGATTCTCCAGCTGATACTGACTACCAGACTCTCAACTATATCTTTCTTTTTCACTCTTCATGTAATTAGTAAAGAGTAAAAACTATAATGAAAATGAAAATCATCGGATACTAACAACAACAAAAAGAAATGATCAAAGGATATTCGAATTTTTGTTACACGCATGATTATCTACGAAAAACAATCACAGTAATGGTTTTATACAAAGAAATGATAACAATATATGCAAAATAATTTAAAAATACGATTTTAGTACAAAAATAAATTTTAATAAACTTGCTGTAATTAGAAGAGGGTACAAATTTGATGAGTGCAACAACATTATGTATACTTTTTTTTTTTTTATTATTAAAAACATCCTAGAGATAATTATGCACATCAAATTTAGCATATTTTAAAAGATTATCATCGTTTATGTTTTAATATTTATGGATAAAATCATATCTCGTTCATGAAGGGAAGGTTTTATTTTGTGGTTTGGTTAAAAGAATTAAAATGGTAAAATTTCATAACCTTACTCGGTTGACCCTATCCAATTATTCATATTCGAATTAAAAACTACAGTATCTTCAACTAGAAACATTACAACTGGATTTCAAAATTGGATAAATAACATTGTGTGGCTACATTTCTTAATGACAGTTTTGGTTTCCACATTAAAACTACACCATTGAATAAATCTTATAGTGGACTAAGAAAGGTTTACCAAGGGAATATAAATTTCTATAGATTATGTGCAATTTGTGATTGATTAGGTTATAATTCTCTAAGTATATGAGTATATGTCATTGACGAAGACAATAAACAAATTAAACCGATTCATGCACAGCATCATCAGCTGATGACAGTTCAAGGCGTGTTCCAAACCCGTTAAAGAAAAAAATGTATTGTATTTCAGATTTTTTTCATGGTTCGATTTTGACTAAATTTTGAACGAGACAAAATATGTTTTAGTGGTTTGCTATACATATTGTAAATATAAAAAAACTGATGGATAGTATAATATTTTTATATTTATAACTAAATAAAACATAGCATGTTGCTCTAAAATTACATGCCATAGAAAACATGCGAGAAGTTTATCTATTGCTTCTCACCTTTTCCTGTTTTCTGCCATCGTCTTATACCACTTAAACTCTGTGCTTTGTTTGATTAACAACTTCTTGACAGCAAAACTCTTAAAAATCACCACACTTGCAGTTGCACCACTAGGTCCACAGGACCACAACATAATAGTAAACGGGCATGTTGCCTAGGAAACTCTAAACCCAGACTTCTGTTGACATAATATTGATTCTTATTTTCTGGCCAACAGGTGGGCAAATACTGTGTGTTTTAAAGTTGAAGCTTTCTTACAATATCGTTTTAGTATGAAACTGTTTTAGTGTGAGCTTGAAACACACAACAATATATACAACATATTAAACAATTAAGTAAAAAGAACATGGCAGGCGACCACTAATCGATTTTTCGCTTTGATTTTTTTTTTAAACTAATTACAATAAAACTTTATGGGTCTTTTTAAGGCCAAATAAGGCAAGTGCTATACATAATGTTTTAAAAAAGAATTAGCGGATTCAAAACAAGTTTGTTGCAATTTTTATATCAACTTTTTCTCTATATATAACTATACAAATTTTAACGGTTTACTCTTATTTTTCCAAATATACAATTACTTATGTGATTCGGCATCCATAAGGTTGGCTTTGTGTTGTTCTGAGACTCTTTGTGATGGTACCAATAAATGTCCAAGTCGATGCTTTAATTACCTAAATTTTACATTTTCAGGACTCAATGTTTTTCTAACTTGATTTATGTTTTCTTTTCTAAAAAACTATCATCCTTTTAACATAAGTTTACAAAAACCCACAACGAAAGTCCACATTCCAATCATGATTGTCAAACATAAGCAAGCTTTGATCGTTAGACGGTAGTATTACAAAATAATCAAATTAATTGGATAGAATGAATTGTGGAAAGGAATGATGGATCAATTTGTATATAATCACTTTGATTCTAGCTGGAATCTCCCAAAGACATCTTAACAGCAGTTTGAAATATATTCTGATTTTTGAATCTTCTTATCTATATTATGATGATCTAATCTTCAAGTAATTTACATTACTTTTTGAATCTTCCTATCTATATTATCATTATCTAATCTTCTTTTCGAATATGCATGCATTACTTTTTCCTTTTAGGAATTGTATTAAGATATGCCATATATAACTTGAACAATTCTCATATTCACGATTTGTCAAAGGCGAATAGAGAGATTGTGAAATATCAGATAAGTCGCCTCAACTTATTTAGGTCAGTTGCCTTTACTCTCCATGATCAGTTAAATTTGAATCTTTAAAGTTTCAATTCGGGACTTTGGTTATCCAAATATAGTAGGTACTACTACTCTTCTTGATTCTGTAAACAAAGTTGAGTTTTTGTTCATGTTTTGTAACATAGACTAAACAATATTTACAAATTTGATTACAGGGCAAAAGACAAATATGACTGCTGAAGTTAATGTTGATCTGAAAGAATACGAGAAAAAGGCTTTGAGGGATCTGAAGTGGAAGCTTGAGGAAGCCATTGTTGAAAACACTCTCTTGGAGAAAAAAAGACAGAGCGAGAGATACCTCTGAAGGGGGAGAAGGAGAAAAAAAACTAAGGTGGATAATTATATTGAGGAATTAAGAGTGCCGTTGCTTGCAAGCAAAGGAGCTCAAGGCACGGATGCAAGCCTATTGGGAGCAAGAGACTTAAAAGACAAATGGAGCAATCTAAAAACGAAGCTTGAGGAAGCCATTGTTGGAAACAATCTCTTAAAGGAAAAGAGAGAATTCCATGAGGTGGTGGATGAGGATATCGAGCTATGGGGAGTGCCGTTGCTTCCAAGCAAAGGAGCTCAAGGCACAGACGTAATCCTCTTGAAGTTCTTGAGAGCAAGAGAGTTCAAAGTCGACGAAGCTTTTGAGATGCTGAAGAAAACCCTCAAGTGGAGAAAACAACACAGGATTGATTCGGTCCTTGGAGAAGATTTCGGTGAGGATCTTGCCTCTGCAGCTTACATAAACGGCGTGGACCGTGAATTCCGCCCAGTTTGTTACAATGTTAACAGCGTTTTTCAGAAGGAGGAGATTTACCAGAAGAGATTTGGATCAGAGGAGAGCAAAGAGAAGTTGCTGATGGAGAAAGGAATCCAGAAGCTTGATCTGAGACCAGGAGGTGTCACCACCCTTCTCCAGATCCACGACCTTCAAAACTCATGTGGATTGCCAACAGATAACCTTAGAGACACAATCATAGCTTTGCAGGACAATTACCGAAAAACACTCAGTTCTGGTTTTATACCATCACGTCTCTCATCTTGCCACTCTTAGTGCAACGAACCAAGAGAATGATTGTTGTTGCTCGCCCAGCTAATGCCACAGAAACCCTTCTCAAGTAAGCACCCAAAACCAGAAACTCTAAACCCCTAAAATGGTATGAATGTCGTTATATATAGTAATCCTTTTTTCTATATTTTTGACTTGATATAGGTACATTCCGGCGGAGAAGATCCCTGTTCAGTACGGTGGGTCCAAAAGAGATGATGGCGAAGCTGTTTCTGAAGAGTAGATCAACTGGAGAGTAGATTCTCTCTATTTATATACCAAATATTGTATCTTATTTTGATACCAATAAATCAAGTAATTTATTTTTTTGGAACGGTTAGTCAATTTGTGGTGATTGGTTAAGAACCAAAAGTAATAGATAACAATAATCATCAAATAGAGCTAACTGAGTTTCATAAGTCGATGTAGCTTGGTGCTCAGTGCTTCTGTTGATGTTCTTCGTAATTTGATACTATCGAGTATCGACCGATACAAGTTTTGACGTAACGGAAGTCAATGTCCGGTTTAATATGGGTTGATTCGGTTCTCCAGTTTTTTCGTACCAATGTTTAAGAAACCGGTTAATGTCAAACTATCATACGACGTCGTCTGGGTTTCAGAGAAAGAATTAGAAGGGAGTCAAACAAAAAACAAGAGAGGAGCGATCATCAGAATTCAGAGCGAACGGAGAAGAAAAAAGAAAGGATCTTCTCTTCTCTTCCATGGGCGATCTGTGAGATTCCCACGAATCAAACTGAAACCTGGTAATTCCAATCTGAAATCTCGTTCGAGATTTCCTTGAGCCTCGTGATCTCGTAAGCTCGATCCTTTCCTTTGGGGGATCTCCAGATTTCAATCGGGTTTCATTTTCTCGGGAAAGTTTGAAATGGTGCTGGTATTGGCATTGGGGGATCTCCATGTACCCCACAGAGCGGCTGATCTACCCCCGAAGTTCAAATCAATGCTTGTCCCTGGGAAGATTCAACACATCATCTGCACTGGGAATCTCTGCATAAAAGTAGGGTTTTTCCTCAAACCTTTAACCCTAGTTTGCTCCGTGGATGTCCGTTTTCTGATCATTCTGTCTGATGTTAATTGTTTCTGGTATACTTACATATGAGAAAGAAAAGTGTGTTGAGATCGAGAATAGACTCTAAAATCAAGCTTTATGTGATGGTGATGCAACCTATTCTAAGTTACCTGTATCGTGTTGTTCATAATTACCTTCTTACTTGGTTGTGTGAGAGTTATTAAACGAAAAAAGGGGACTCAAATCCATCTCATATGAGCTACTCTGAGCTTCTTCTGTATCTGCTGGATTGTGTAGAGTTCAATTCCTAACTTGTACTGTGAGAGTCTTGGAAAATGGAAAGATGAATTTACTCACAGTTTAGGTTCGATCACTGTCAGTTGTACGATGGAATTGCAAAGTGATAAACCCAGCACCGATGATTCGTTCACGAAAATTCAATGATGTTATTTTAGTTGGTGGGATATGTGTTGATAAGTTTGTGGTGCGTTTAGTTGGTAACAAGTTTAGAGGAATTGCATGCCATTTCTTGTGCTTTGCTTTCACACTGTTAGTTTATCTGATTTCTGCTTATGCTGTGAAAGCTTTTCTGGTTGATGTTTGTGGTAAGCTTTAGCATCTTTTTGACTGTTTTAGGAAATCCATGACTACTTGAAGACTATCTGCCCTGATTTGCATATAGTTCGAGGGGAGTTTGACGAGGATGCTCGATACCCTGAGAACAAAACCTTGACCATCGGGCAATTCAAGCTGGGACTGTGCCACGGCCACCAGGTACAGTCTTTCTTCTTCTCCTGCGCATTTCATGATGATAGCATTTGAAGCATATGAATAATCACTCGTATCATTCCTATCTGTTTGATGGAATTTCTAGACTATAGCAGAATTTTGCTGGCCTCTGCCTCATTGACTTCGCCACTGAGTTTCAGATTTTGCTCACTTTTTGCTATTTGCATGATAATGTAATTTGGTTCTGTTCTGACTGATGATTCCATCACATCACATCACATCACATCAAATATCTTTCTCTATCCTCTTTACCTTGTCACAAGGTAAACAGTGATAAAATTGCTTTTGTCTAGATGCCTCTACTCTGGACTTACCTTTTCTATCTATGATAAAGAACTGTATTGGAGAATAGCTAACGGCAAAGTATTAGAAAAGTTTCAGCACTGTTGATTTTCTATGTCAAGTTTATGCTAAACTATGAAGCAGTTGCCTCCTTTAGGTTTGTTCCTTTCTTTATCCATGTCCTTTAGGAAGTCCTGGTTAATTAAGTTGAAGAATTTGTTGGCGTTGGCTAAATGCAGTTATATTGAAAAGAGCTTCTCTAATTGTTGTACAGGTGATCCCATGGGGTGATCTAGATTCACTAGCTATGCTTCAGAGACAACTCGACGTGGACATACTTGTAACAGGCCATACCCACCAGTTCACAGCCTACAAACACGAAGGAGGAGTCGTGATAAACCCGGGCTCTGCTACCGGAGCTTATAGCAGCATAAACCAAGATGTAAACCCGAGCTTTGTTCTTATGGACATCGATGGCCTTCGAGTTGTGGTCTATGTCTATGAGCTCATTGATGGAGAAGTTAAAGTCGACAAGATTGATTTCAAGAAGACCTCCACTACCAACTCTGCTCCTTAGCGCATTTAAAAAAAAAAAAAAAAAAAACTGAACCCGTTTTAATGCTTTCGTCTGGAATCACTCTTGAAATATTTGGAACTTTGCTTGTGAAAATAATCTATAAAGATTTGGAAAATGGACCTACTGAGAACAATGTTTTGCAAGTCTCTTGAAGTCTTGAAGTTTATAGAGTTTTGTTCAAGTGTGTACTGAGAAGATTCTAGTTGAGGCTCTTTTTGTCTGAAAAGCTTAGGGTTGCTCTTTAGATTCCGATTAAAAATGATACTTACCAGTTTCCACACAAAAAATATCTGATTTTACAAGAATAAATTAAAGATTTATAAGTTACTAAATCATGAAAACTTCTCAAGGAAAGTACCATACAAAATTGAGCTCATGAAGAACAAGAGACGAACATGATGAACCTTTCTTCTGTTCTATCAACTAATGAACGAAAAAAAACTCTTACAAAAACATGAGATTCTCAACCTGACCAGAGGAGAGAAGCTCTGAATCACTACATAGACATTCTTTTCCTTCTATGTAAACTCTTCTCGATCTATTTTCCTTCACATCATAATATGCAACACAATCTAGTTTTGATCTCATACCCGAGAAAATAAGCTCACCTGTGTTAGTGTCAGTGCTGCGAAACTTCTGATACGTATCAAGACACGGCTCTTGTGGTAAAGTAGGCAAAAGAAAAGCCTTCCTTGACCATTCCTCTCTAGCAGCATCTTCTAGAACCCACAAAACAATGTTACGAATGGATTCTATTTCAACGAAAATAACAGCTAGCTTTCCCTCGTAGCATGTCAGCTTTGAAAAATTGCGAAAGATGCGACGACTTCTTATGGTAATATCAAGTTTTTCGGCTTTGATAAGATGAAGTCTTTCTGATCTAACATCAAAACTCATGATTGCTGAGTTATCTAGTTCCGAGCCAGTAAATGCTCGATAATACAAAACACCATTGATGCACAAGTCTTGACTTATAGGAGAGTGACGTGGAATATTATCTTGACTAAACCTCTTCCAAGAACTCTTACTTCCCAATGTCAAAACCCACATCCCCTTTGCTAAACCTCGTGGGTTGTCTTTTGGCTTAGTGATTGCTCTAGTAACGCACAACACTTTATAATCATTGTCGATGGGATCAAAGCCCAAGTATTGCTTCACGTGCGTTCTCTCTGAATTGAGTTTGGGCAATTTAATGGATCGTCTAGTGCACGGGTTATATATCCCGAGTGTAGAACGAGATGTATAGCAAATCAAACCGTGAACAGAAGAAGGAGCAATAAACGTGTCTTGCCTTGCGAGGCAAGTCACATGGTAAATGGCTAAAGAAGCACTAGAAGAAGATGATTCATGTGTTTTAAATCTTGGGTGTTCCGATGACAAGTTTGAAACTTGATCTAGTCTGAATATCAAGACGAGACCTCTCGGCTTATTCAAGGACTCCTGCAAGAATAAATTCATGAAATCTCGATTGCGTATGACTGAAGCCCAAAGCTTAGATACGGAAATGAGTCTTGTTAGGGTTTTCACTGGCAATCGTCTGAAGATCTCTATCATGAGATCAACAGGAATCGAGTCTGAGAAGAATTTGCTTCCCTTTGTAGCCTTCTTCTTCTTTGCTTCCATGGCTGGAGAGACTAAAAACGCAGTGACAACTGACAAGTTCTGTTTCACTTGTGTGTCTTAGGATTTAGGGTTTTAGGTTAGTTGTATTTGTATAGCGTATATATGATTTACAATTTAGGTTGGGCCCATTTTGCTCAATTTAAGCCCATACTGTTAAATTTCGGAAACTTGATATTATTAATTGAGTCCCCGAAATTAACAAAAAGAAGGGGTGAGCCCCAAAATTATTAATCGGGAAACATTAAACCCAAGCCGCCAGATCCGATGAAACCAATCTCCCAGAAAAGGAAATGATCAATGAGCAGTGAACCTGAAGAGCATAACATGCAAATAACTCTCTCCGGGATTCACAATCTGCGACGGAAAATTCTTGTGGTTCACCGAATCCGGGAACCCTTGAGTCTCCAGACACAGCCCTGCGTAATTATCATAAACCGCTTTGCCTTTTCCGACGACACGTGTCAGCGTATTACTCGTGTACACTTGAACACCGGGCTGATTCGTCCACAGCTCCATCTTCCTCCCGCTGACTTTTTCGGAAACGACCGCCGTTTTCCTCAGATGCTTCCCTGCGATTCCGTCGATCACGTAATTGATGTCGTAACCGCCGGGTAATTCCTTGATCCGGCTTCCGATCTCGCGAGGCTCGAGGAAATCGTAAGGAGTCCCTTCGACTGCGGTGATTTCGCCGGTGGGGATGAGTTTTTCGTCGACGGGAGTGATTTTTCCGGCGAGGAGCTGGATTTTGTGGGAGAGGATGTCGCCGGAGTTGTGGCTGCGGAGGTTCCAGTATGTGTGGAGGGCTAAGTTGATCGGTGTGGGTTTGTTGAGTGGCTTTGCCTCCATTTTCAGAGCGAGCTTGTTTACGCCGATCAACATGTACGTCACTTTCACCGTCACATTTCCGGGGAAACCTGTCAAATTATTAAATTACGCTTATATGATTGTTCATCAATATGACAAATAATTTTAAGACAATCACACTTGTAAATTTACTCTTGCCTAAGAATTTCATAAATTTACTCTTTCTAATTTACCTTCTTCACCGTCGAAGCTATCGTATTTGAAAGTAACGTGGCTCGAGGGAACATAGTTTTCGACTGACCAGATCACATCGCTGAATCCCTTTGAACCACCTGAATTAAGTTAACACATTAATTAATGACACTTATAGATACAAAAAGAAATATTAATATCAATCGAATAATTATGAAAAAAGGAGTTTAATAAATAAAGTACCATGGAGAGTGTTACGGCCTTCGTTGGGATCGGTTTTGTACAATTGACCATTCAGTTCGAACTCAGCACCTCCGATTCTATTAGCCACTCTCCCCACAATTGCCCCAAAATAAGTTGTGTCATTCTGTGTAAAAAAAGCAAAAAAAAAAATCCAAAACGAAATTTTTTAAACTATTACTACTGAAATTAATGACATAACGTCTAGCATCACGTGGGTTGTCTTGTGACTTGTGATAGTTATAATGTTTAATTATAAAAATACAGTATTGAACTTTGTAGTTAGTGGATATTGGAGAACGTGACGATCATAAAGAAGATGCTTTTGAGCTTTGAGCCCTTTCGTCATATGATCCAAAACCACAAATCAGGCTTTCGACAAAAAGTGACAATTTGAAAAAACTAAATTCAAATTAAAGGGAAGAGAAAAAAAAATGAAGATGAAAATGAAATTACCTTGTAACCATCAACAGTATCAAATCCAAGAACAACATCGTCTTGCTTTCCTGAATCATTTACAAGGGGAAAAAAAAAATCAGATCTAAATCAGAAAAAGAGAAGAGAGATGCAGAAGAGAGAGGAGAGAGAGAGAGACCATGTCTGTCGGGGAGAAGAAGAGAGGTCATGACAGCACCATAGTTAGTGAAGGTAACAGATAAGTTTCCTCTGGTGAGCGTATAGGTTTGGATCTCTTTACAGAGACTGTAATTCACACAACATGACAACGCCACCAATACAGACAAGCCCAGAATGTGTGACGACCACAATTGCTTCCTCGCCATTTTTCTTTTTCAGATCAGTTAAAATTGATGAGTGGTGAGAAAGAAATGGAGAGAGAGAGAGAGAAAGAAAGTTTGGATTTTTCTTCTTGTACTGTGTTGTGGATTTCTTTCCTATTTATAATATGAGAGAGATAAAGTAAGACTATTATCTGAGATTTTTCGATACTTGTGTTTGGTAATTTTGATTTTATTAGAAGATATTTTAGCTTGACTTTTTATTTTAGAGTTTATTTCTAGAATTTTGGACTTTTTTTAATTGTTTGTATTTCTTTTAAGTATTCTCTGTATTCCATAATATAATATATTTTGGCATAATGTATCTGCAATTATCTAGATGCATCTACACTCAAAATATATTAAGATACATCCAGATAATTGCAGATTTATTATGCCAAAATATCTTATATTCTAGAATAAATGAAGTATTTTATTTATCTACATATTAACTAATGTGTTTCTGGAGAGCTATTAATTTACATAACATACTCCTCTATTCATTTAACAAAGCGTGTTATTTTAGAATTTCATTTTTGTAAGTATCACTTTATATTTCCAATGTAGATTTATTAATAAAAATCAATTTTTAACCTTATTATATTAGTATATTAATTAGAAAATAGTAGTATTATTTAGTATATTTATAAAAACTAAAATATTTTTTTTATTGTAAAATATTTTTTTTTATTTTTTTTCTTAATATGTATAAAAAAAATAAAATAACACTCTTTGTGAAACAGAGAATATTTAATTTCAAAAAACAGCGTTGATATTTTTAGGAAAATGAAAAAAATAATACATATTTTGGCTAAAAAAATGTTACGTGTATGTTTGACTGTTTTGGCAGTTAAAATATGGTTGACTATTCATTTCGGATACATTTTTTTTTTTCTTCTCGCGAATAATGTTCTGTTTCAGTAAATCAGTTTTTCTCCTTTTTTTTCCACCTTTCTTTTGTGTTTTCTTTGAGCTTTGTATCATTGTATGTGTGACTGTGCTATGGTGGAGCCCGTGCTATAGTACACACGAACAACGGAACAAATCTCAAATATCCTTGCTTAAAAGTGAACGCAGGACCAAATTGCTGCAAGCCTGCAGCCCTGCAACAAGCAAGCACACATTGTTTTGTCCTTCAATTAATTTACTGAAATGATTGGGTGTATTTTGGAATATGTATTATACCCTAAATTAAATTGTATATATTTTTTAAAACAACAAAAAAGAAAATGGAAACCACTCTTGTTGAAGATTTCAACCATTTTGTACTTTGTAGTAGTTTGTACCATGTGGAAAGAGAGTTATGCCCGTCGTTGGAGATTTGATTTCTACCAATCAATTTTGAACTTAGTTCCTATAATCCTATTGGTCACTCTTTCTCAAAGTAAACGGTCACATATTTTTTTTTATACTTTTTCTATTATCCAATAAGTGGTTTTTTAGAGATTTTTTTTTTTTTAATAAATAAGTGATTTTTCACAAATCAATGTAGAAATTAATTATAATTTTTTTGTTTTGACCGTTTGAATTATGCAAATTATTTTTCATTGGTTGAATTGTATTGAAATTGATGAAAAAACATGTTTTATTTTGATTTTTTTTTATTTTAAATAATGACTTATTAATTTATGTGCATAACTCCAAAATACCATTTATTGAAGAAGAACAGATGAAATTTTGTTTTTCGAAACTATGAAACAATAGACAATATTTTCTTTTATATTTATTGTTGAAAAAGAGTAAGATTATTACTAATAGACAAGCTGGGTAAACGAGAGTTTAGAAATCGAGAATAAAGGGATAAGATGCAGAGACTCTTCCATAAATATAGACTCATAATATTATAAACGATAGCGATTAATGACTAAGCTCGTATTAACTATTTACGGTTTAGCACTGATAGTGCCATTAATTGCAACTGTCCGCCAGAAGGCCAAGAAACATTATCTCCGCCGTCTCCACAGCCTAGTTTTTTCAGGGCCCATGACATAAGTTATTACTCCATCTGTTTTTTAAAGATGAATTTTCTAGTTTTTTTCATACATATTAAGAAAAAGTAAAAGTTCAATAATTTTTTTAATTTAAATAACTTTAATCCAATAATAGTTCAAGAAAGACATTGAAATATATTTTTTTTTACTTTAATCAAGAAAAAATACATTGAAAACCTATAAAATTTATCTTTAAGAAACAACAAAAAATAGCTAAAAAATTCATCTTAAAGAAATGATACTCTCTCCGTTTCATATTAGTTGTCATTCTGACATTTTTTATTTTCAATGTATCTAAATGTATCTGGATGTGTTTTGAACTTGATACATCCAGATATTGTCTATATACATTTTGCCAGAATGACAAGTAATATAAAACAGATAGAGTATTATTTTTTAAAAATCATTTGCTTAAGAGTGAGAATTCCATATATTGCTTTATCAAAGTGTATTCAATATCAGCTTTGACAAAGAGTTTTACACTTCATGAGGACGTCTCATCGGTTCTTTGCTATCAGAATTGGGTTTTGGGTTCGTGATTTCAGAACCTGTCAAGTTGAAATACAGAAACTTGCTTGTTAAGAATAACCCCACACCCAGTTCAATCAGTGAGATTGTCTTAGACTAACGAAATCTTCTCACTAATTACAATTCCTCAAAAAGAAATACAAATGTTCCTTGTCTTTCTCAAATGTCGTCAGGTCTATTACAAATTGCAAATGCAAGAAATAATCAAAAGAATCCAGAGACTTAAAGGACATCACTACAAGAAAACAGACCTTTGCCATCGACACAAATCGTTGTCAAATCGATAGGAATAGGCCATTACATCGCCTTTCCATCGATTTTCAAATCGACGGTAATT